>JBBELK010000540.1:600000-881307 GCA_037783545.1 Henricia sp. BOLD:AAB3569
ATTGACCTATCTCGTATTCAAAGCCTTCTAAGAATTTTACTTTAGTAAGTCAAATATTTAGATAAATTGTGACGTTACAAATGAACGCAGAGCGCAGAACTTCCCAAGCAGCCAATCGAATACAGCGTGGGACGCGCTATGAACCGCGCCTTCTCATAAGCGTCTCTCTCACGCAAAACGCACAACACGCGCACCAAAACAAAACCAGTCTAAACCGGTTGCAGTATGCGTGTGATGTATGTAAAAAATTGCTTAAGTGTGCTTTCCTGCCTTCTCAAATTTAAGTAAAATACTTTCCCAAAAAAAAACATTTGAATACCAAATGTTCTAAGTATTTTTCTAAAGTAAAAAACTTAGCCACTTGCGAATTGAATACCGATTTTAGCTAAGTATTTTACTTTAGCCAAAAACTAAGTAAAATTCTTAAATATTTGGCTTAAGTACTGAATTGAATACCGCCCATGGGGCGGTATTCAATTCAATACTTAAATTAAGTAAAAACTTTACTTAGTATTTGGCTTGGCTAAGAAAATGACCTATCTCGTATTCAAAGCCTTCTAAGAATTTTACTTTAGTAAGTCAAATATTTAGATAAATTGTGACGTTACAAATGAACGCAGAGCGCAGAACTCCCTAAACAGCCAATTGAATACAGCGTAGGACGCGCTATTAACCGCGCCTTCTCATCAGCGTTTTTCTCACGCAAAACGCACAGCACGCGCACCAAAACAAAACCGGTCTAAACCGGTTGCAGTATGCGTGTGATGTATGTAAAAATTGCTTAAGTGTGCTTTCTTGCCTTCTCAAATTTAAGTAAAATACTTTACCAAAAAGAACCATTTGAATACCAAATGTTCTAAGTATTTTTCTAAAGTAAAAAACTTAGCCACTTGCGAATTGAATACCGATTTTGGCTAAGTATTTTACTTTAGCCAAAAACTAAGTAAAATTCTTATATATTTGGCTTAAGTACTGAATTGAATACCGCCCCTGGTCTCAGTAGGATATGTGGCTTGCGTCATGCACTCTGTGGCGCACATCATATATAGTGTAGTTGCGCATTTTGGTGGCGGCCATGACATATGACAGCTGTGTATGCACAGCAACGCGTAAACAAACGGGACAAAGTGTACTGCGAGACGGAAAATCGGACGCTGTCGTCGATTCGCATAAATCTCAGTCCCAGCCAACAAGGCCTAGTTTTAAGAAGGTTTTCTCGTGTTGGTGCTAGCTGCTGTACCGGCGATGCCTCAAGATTTGTGCCGTTTCGAGCTGCCACAACCGGCGGTGGAGGCCCGGAGTGACAGAAATGTGTGGGTTTTCAACCTAGGCCCAGGCTGTAGCTATGACTGCACGGCCGGCTCTGCAAACAAAGTGGTCGGGGCCAACTGCCTTCCAGCCAGCAGGTTTGGCAAGCCTGGCATTAGGTAGGCATTGCATATGCAACTAGGGATATAGGCCTACATGTACTGAGAAATTTGCCGAGGGGGAGGCCATGCAAGCCGAAGTTGCTTAGGGGAGGGGAAGGGGATTTTTTAGGTGAAAAAAACTAGGTCGACACGTTTGTTCGCATACCATGTGTTTTCAATGAAACGACTTGATATTTTCTCATTGCTAAAATCGTATTTCCTAACTAGGAAATAATTCCGTTTACTGGTCGCCACTTATTCTCTTTATTGACTTATTTATAACCACAAAACGTGTTAATATTTTAATGAGGAGTGATTTTAGGAGTGAAAAACATGACCATTTTCCTTGAAAATACTTAACTTGTTCTGCCCTGTTCTGTAAACGGAATTCATACCTCTAACCAAATTTGCACGTTTTGGGGCATTATATGTCATATTTTATTTGGACGAATTTAGTGGCGAACGTGTACGATATTTGTACCAAATTTTCAGGCATAAATTTTTTAATGAGAGCATTATGTACGCCACTAATTATACGTATCTGTCCAGAAAAAAAATGAGCAGTTGATCATGGCTTTAGATCTTTAATGTGCAAAACATATTTCTCACTAAAAAGTTTAGGTTTTTCCATCAAATCTGCACTTACCTATGCTATAGATGTGTCATTAAAAAAAATATATGATCAACTTTGATTTGATTTGAAATAATAGAAATTTTTTGGGATTTTCTGCTAAGAACGGAAATAGCATGATTGGTACAGTGGACCTTTGACATGTATAGACTGGTTCCCGATCCTATCACTAATTGCGGAATGCCATCTACCTATAGGCCTACATGTCAAAGGTCCGCTGTACTAATTTGTGCTAATTCCATTGTTTGCGGAAAACCCCCAAAAGGTCTATTGTTTCACTGAAAGACTATAGCACTTCAGACCATACCATTTCAGGGGAATTTTTCCACTATCATGGGGAAAAACAAACTAGGAAAAAACAAGCAACTGTTGAAAATGCTGTTTCTGTTACTGTTTTTTGTGTTGAAATAAATATTTCTTTAATATTTGCAGCGACCAAGTTCTGCTGACAGATGTACATCAAGTGTCAAGAAAACTACTGATGTTAAGACCAGATGAAGTAGACCACACCTACTCATGTTTTCCTGTTCAGTAGGCTGCTGTTGAGGTGATGATTGAAGTCCTCCAAGCAATGACATTGAAGCACCAACTGACTGCATACCCTGTCTTCCACCAACATCCATTCCGCATAATGGCCAAGGTACTTTTCCAGTTTAGTTCATTCAACATGGCACTTAGACCCAGTATTAACGGTGTGTGGTGTTTTAGCTCCTTTTTTACACACTTTAATGGTGACTTGTCGCTAAAAATCACAGAAATGTTCAAATGTAAAACTGGAATGTTGAAATCCCCATTTTGTCAAAATTTACCTTGCATACAGGTACACCTATTTTCTTGACTTCTCTCAACATAAAAAAAGGGCTTTGGGTAGGTTCTACTTTTTATTTGGACTTTCTTTTCACTTGTTGCTACATTTTTCAGGACTTCTAAAAACCCAGTATCGCATTAAATTTAACTAATTAAATTACATTCCCTGTACATGTATAGTTAGTTTCTCATGATTTGATTTGTTTTATTTCAGGTAAAACAAGATATGACAAAGCCAAGGACCGTTCCACCAAGAAACGGCACCTTTTGAAAAAGAGGAGGAAAAAGCCAACAGAGAGACACATTACCAGATCCATCCATCAACTGAGAAGAATGAGACAACAAAAGGTTCTCAGACAGACTTAACTAGTTATAATATTATGCAGATGGAATGGAAATTAATGAAATGAAAAAACACATTTGCTGTGGGTTGACAAACGTGTGAGTCGGTTGTCACAGAATAAAGTTCTGCCTAGACCTGTGCCATTGTTAACAGTACAATTAAGCTCGCAGTATTATTTCCTCTTAGTGCTCCTTAAAAGAAAAGTGTTTATACTCAAGAAACAGCCATAGGGCCTGTAGTGCTAAACAAGTGCAACTCATACATTGTTCTTGTACAAAGAAAATGATCAAATGATGAAAAGCAGATATAAACAAATGGCATTGCCTTGTTGTATGGGCACCGCCATTTTGTCCGAAAACTGGACTGTAGGCTATGCGAAAAGACATTTTTCACCCAGTTTTGGAAAAAATTGCAGCACTCGCATTACGAGGCATCACTGCAACTGCCATTATTTGTTCATTTTCGCTTTCAGTGGGTTGTTTTACTTTTCTTTTGTGTAACAAGAAGGTACACAATGTCTGTGTCTTGGGTATATTTCTTTAATAATGTGGGGGCGGAGCAAGAGGCAGCAGGGGTGGATTGGAGAGTGGGTGGATAGGGGAGTGGGTTTATGGTAAAGGGGCGTGTTGTGCTTGGATGCCAGATATTCAATACCAAAGCAGCAGCTAATTGACCGGGTTAATTTTTGTTTGTTTTTGTGGGCTGTACTGCCCCTTTTTGCGTATAAATTTGATATGTGTGGTGTGGAAAAAAAAGCAACATGGAGTGGAACGACACACTAAAAACGACACAATAAACTCGGGATAAAGGTGTTTTGTGATTCTGTAATTTTCGGTTGTCATTTCACTCCAAATTATCTACATAGTCACACCACTTTTTGTCAACAGGACCCACATCAAATTTAAGCACGAAAAGGCACAGTGTGATGAACCCACCCTTAGCAGTTAATTTGTAGAAGTCAGACCATCAAAAATATGCAGTGAGGCATTCTGTTCATAGCAAGGACATTTGTAGGTCTAAACCCTTTGTTCTGCATTTTTTCAGGTTAATTTTTTCAGGAAATCTGCAAAGTAGAACCTCTTACTATACTGAAAGTCAAAAGAAAATTATTTTCAGCAGAAAGGTCAAATTGGGCAGTTCAAAAGAAAAACACTCAAGCATGTCATGCTCAATTTTAGGAACACTTTTTAACATAGTAACAAAAAATTCCTGTATCTTTGTAATTTTTATTCGATCAGTATAACAAGTTCCACTGTTCAAGGTTAACCTAATTCTTAGGAGTGTATGTGTATTGTGGACCAAGGAACGCTTACTATAGTCAAATGTATTCAGTTTTATTGAAAACAATTGTCACTTTTTGACTAATGAATTTGAATAAAATATTGCAAAATATACAAATGTTGGACTTTCCATTGTCTGTGTATGTTTATTGCCGCTTTTTTCTCGCAATTCTAATGCAAATCAACTTAAAGGTTTTTGTAGCCCATCATTTGCAATGACCCAAAGTTGTTTACCTTAGTTAACAATGTTGACAGCAATAACAACAACCACATTTTATAATGTATTTCTGTCCAAGGTGGTACTTTCTGCAAGGTGGTAGTGCACTCAATATTTTGTTAAATGCAGGAATTTTAAAGCATTGATCTGATGCATGTATATGTGGCTGAAATTTTTGTGGGCTACCGTAATTCACCAACATTCTTGATTGATGTTATTGCACTATAGTCTGTAAAAAAAGTTTCATCTTTTAAATGATATTGTTGGGCCTTTAAAATCATCCATGTGCATGCATTTCTCACTGGTGGCCTTTTACACAAATGTACTTAGAAACCAAGTTGTGGTCATTCAGCCTCGGCCTCGCTCACACAATAAGACTTGGGACAAGTCTCATCAGTGTCAAAGAGGCGGTTACATTGAAGTCGGACTTAGTCAAGTCTAGCGGATTTTCCCGTACCAGTACCACTCAGAGGTCGTTTTTTACGTCACTGCGATGGGAAAACGAGGGGGGTTTGTACCTGTTTAGCTTCTTAAAAGGAGACTATATAATACTAGGTTAATTAGGGTTAAGGTTGGTGAAAAGAGCTCGACTTGCAATCATAAGGTCCCTTGGTTCAAATATCAGTGTCGTTTGGGATTTTCGAAATATAATAATAGTGAGAGTAAGAGTTTTGACTACTGTACTTCCAAGATTGTCACTTGAGAAGTAGGCCTATCAGTCATTGGAAAAACTGGGGTACGTACATCTGCGGTGTAAAAAAAAAACACCTGGCCGGGCGCGAGCGGTGATTGTGAACACCTAAGTTGTAAAGCTAGCAAACCTTGGCAAAAGACTAAATTGGGACTTGATCACCGCGTCCACGATCACGATCACTTACACGAGCCGAGACTATGATAAAAACTGGATCTATCCACCGGCCATGATGAATATGTTCCGATCATATTGCTGCATAATCCTGCGTTGTCTGCACATAGCTAGCTACAGGCATGCGTCAGGGACGCACGTGCTGTTTACACAAGTGTCATATGTCATGGCGGCCTCGGCAACAACGCGCGCGTACGAAACAACACTATTGCGTGCGCGCGCGATCCATAAAAATGCATCGCGTTGGAACACGCACACGCAGTGCATACACAGCGCCCATGCATTTTGGACCGCGTAGATGCGAACCAAAAATAAGTAAATCGTTTGTAAACGATCTAAATAATTTCATCTTTACGGATTATTTTCTGGTAAAATTATATCATTTTGAGCGGAAACCTTTCATTGGGTAGTTGCTATTAATTCAATCTTTACTTTCAGAACTTTTCCCCTGTAAACTCGTCGATTACGTTTTGGGGTCATTGCAAATGATACACTGGGCCTTTAAAATGCTACCTTCTGAATTATTTTCTAAAAAACGGCTGTTCTACTGTATTTTAATGAGGCTGGATCCGCCACTGCACTTATTGTTGTTAATATAGTTTTATATTTTCACGTCGACTATAGGATATATATAGGGTCTATGTGGACTGCGACGTGATGATGTCAATATACAGGCTTTACGTGTCCGAATTGAAAAAAATTACATGCACACAAGACTTCTTTGGAAAGTGCCTGTGCCATCTATATTTAGGGCCTACCATTGACTCGTGTCACTGTGTACTTTCAAGACGTATATAGGCCTACATTGTATCACACGTGCAATTTGGACCCAGTATGTTTGAAAAAGAAAAATTAGAAGTATCTTTGATCGGTGAAATAAAATAACTGTCGACTGCGTGAGTTGATAAAAAACTGCTAATGCCCCCAATGAATGAAAAACCGCATTTTGATTTGTTTTTTCTTCAGCACTCCGCACATCCCTCTCTTTTCTTGACTCGCTCTTTAAAACGCAAGCAAAATGTGCTTCCCCAGAACAAAATGTTCCCGATATCTGAAACATTCATCACACATTAATGATAACCCCACGACCCTATATGACAAAATGTTGGGACACTTATACATGAGATGCAGATACACATGTTTACACACGAAAAACGTGTATAAGATCGTCTCTGTTAGATGACGATTATGGTGTTTTTTTGAAGATTTTCTTTCTGCGAATAATGCACAAGGATGGCCCGTACTTGTGTAGTAGGTAGGTTGTAGCGAGTAATTGACTAATTTCAAATTAGAACATAAATTAACTAAAACTCCCTCCCTTACTTTCCTTAGGGGGATTCTTCCAGAGCAAAACCGGACAAATAGTCAACAAGAACAATACAATGAACTGCCAAATATGCAACAATGGAACCTTTGTTTCACCGGCAGCCCACCCCGGTAAAACCATCGGCGATTGCACGGTTTGTCCTTCCGGCACAGATAAGAGTAAACACGCTGGGTTCCGCGCCTGTCCGTGCTCACCGAATTATTATCGTAAAGATCGGTTTGGTGAATGTAGCTCGTGCCCCCTGGCAGGTATCGACTGCTCCGGAGAGTACCAACACCTCCTTCCTGGATTCTGGTGGACGTGGAGCTGGAGTACGGTTGAAAACTTCCAGGCATACGAAAAATTCGTTCAAAACATAGTCATTGAAAATAATTCGTACGACCCAAGTACTAAACAGTTTCAGGGTACCCTGCCGACAGTTCACGCTTGTCCAAGAAAGGAAGCGTGCGACAATTTCGGTGATGGAATGAGGGCTACGTGTAAATCCGGCTATTCGGGTTTTCTATGTTTTCAGTGTAGCGCGGGAAACTACTCATCGTTTGGTCAATGTATTGACTGCCCAAAGCCATGGGCATTTGTGGTGGAGATTCTAGCCGGAATAGTAGTCATTGTTGTGATAATATGTGCTATGCTGTGGAACTTAAGAAAACATGGAAGATCAGCGGTTTATGTGCTCTTCTCTCGATTGAAGATTCTATTGGGTTTCTATCAGATTATGGGAGAAATTTTCGAGGCACTGCACGACATTTCTTGGCCAAATACTCTTACACAGATGTCCTCCTTTTTCCGAATATTGGAAGTGAAGATCACGGAGCTAATCGTCAGTCCTCGGTGTTACTTCTCCTTCAGTTATCCAAACGTTTACATCGAGTTCATGGCTGGTCTGATTTTCTCCGCCATCGTTCCACTTTTGGCAATCCTGGCTTATTGCATAACGAAGTGTTTAACTTATTGGCGTATGAGGGGAAACAACCCGACTACCATAGACATGTCTCAAACCAAACAAAAATGCTACTTATTTGTGGTTATAATGCTCTTTCTAACTTACCCGGGAACGTCCAGTGCCATACTCAGCCTGTTGCCACTCAGTTGTGAAGAATTCCAGCTAGCAGAGAATGGATCGTACAATACTTTTCGATTGAGAGCGAACTACTCAATTGACTGTTTGGACGAAAAACATGTTCATTTCACCTATGCAGCGTGGATTTCTCTCTGCTATGTGATTGGTTTCCCATCTGTGTTGCTGTTGGCACTAGGAGAGAGTCGTCGACGAAAACGGAGAAACAAGCGGACCCCTTCACAAAATTCTGCAAATGAATTGGAGCAGTCCGTTCCGAACGTTGAAGATAACGGCACTACTGAAATCGATGACGCAAATGAATCAGACAGGTCTATTCCGAATGTTGGCGCAGATGGCAGCAGCCAGCATTCCGGCTCAGAGAGCCGTAGGCACACGCTTGTGGTCAGCTTTGAGAGTTTTCTATGCGAGAACTACAAGGAACAGTTCTGGTACTGGGAGATCGTCGAGCTCGCCCGCAAAATCCTGCAAGTCCTGTTCGTTTTGCTGTTTGGTGCCGAGGACCCTTTCACTCTGTTTGCTACCATCGTGCTGTCTGTTGGCTTTCTGGTCATCCATGCTTACGTCAAACCCATGAAGGATGCCGCAGAGCACCGTCTGCAGATGTGTTCGCTGATTACCATCTTCTTGAACCTACTTACTGCATCTTTGCTCCTTTCACCGAGACAGAACGACGCCAGTAGCCTGAGAATGGAAATCCTGGCGGTGGTCCTGGTTCTCCTCAATCTTTCTATCGTCATATTTGTTGCAGGTAACAGTTATTTCTTGTGGATTACGAACCAAGTGAAATTCATCTGTCTAATAAGCCCTCCGGGCAATGGAAATATTTGCATCATTTTCGTTTGTTTGTTTTTAATGCAGGAAGCTCCCTCTGGGCCTGTGCTAAGTTCTTGTTGAGGCGTGCCTGCAGTTGGACGCTGGTACGATCGGGCATCGTCAACTGTTTGGGTCTGTTGCTGTTGCATTCGCACCGGCTTGGCAGACGTCCAGACCACACGTCAGATGAATCGACTGTGCTGATAAGTGGACGACCTATAGTGTCCAGAACGACAACACCCATTCTTACACCTAGGCCTATATAAAAATAGATGTGCATGGCCGGGAGTACAGTAAACACGCTCGAAACAATATCAGCGTTTTTCGCATGAATAGCATTTAGTGTGCTGACGTATTTCGTTTCACATGCACAATTAGTATCCACTGAACCAGACTAAATTTTTGTTTCTGTGTGGTGCACGCGGCAGGTGTGAAGTAGAGAACCAATACAGTGTTCTCTGTAGGAGAGAATGGCATAAAGCAACCGGAATTTGGTTACTAGGCAGTGGCGTGCCCCACATAGCAACAACAACATAAAATGTGACTTTATTAACGGCACTTTCATTAAAAGGAAAAAAGTCGGGCTGTTTAGCTTGACAAATAAAGGTCGATAGGATCGACTGTGTTTCTGTCTATGCTTTCGAGAAATAGGCCTATACTATGCAAAGCCGCCATGCTGGTTTCGTGGCTATGCTGCACGGAACAGCGGAGCCATAATACCTAGCCTTTTACTCGGATCTGCTGGGGGTGCTCGCTCATCAGCTAGGTCTGGGCACTTGCGATGAGAGCTCATCGCTGATTGGTTGAGGGCCGCAGTCGGTGCGGGACCCCCGCGGAGGTTCTGGCTCATTATCATAACCACGTACGCGCGGGTAAAGCTCGGAAGGCTGCACACACACCAGTTCCATAACACACACCAAACGGTTTTTACGAGAAACACGACACATACCTTCCACGCTCTATCACATCACATCACATTACAGGTTCATATTTTATTAGTAACTCACGCATCTTTATGGCGTCGTCCCTCGTCAAACACGAAGAATTCCTTCCGAATCTCGGTCAAATGCAATCACAACAGTTACGCATACCATTTGAAACACTGAAGTAACTGCAATGTTTTATAGCGCTGTGCCGTGTCATATCGCACGATCTTTTGGCACCCGACTTCTAGTCACAGTGGGCGCGCCCTGTTGTTATGACAGCACGCTAATTTGATTGCATGGCGAATAGCAATGTACGCACTACCAACGACGGCTCACGAATGGGCATCGCGTTCAACCAATCAGCGATGAGCTCTCATCGCAAGTGCCCAGACCTGTGGTCAATCTCATGGCGCTGTTTAGCACACAATTTTGTTTAGCACAGAATTTCTTTGCTCTGTAAAATGGGTTACCAGCCAAAATAGTATGTCAAATTGTATTTTTTAGAAACAGTGGCAAAATATTAGTAAATACACAACACATACGATTTTGAAAATATATATATGATAGGATTGACAATTGGAGATGAAAAACTTTGTAATAGCGTACCAATATTTTTGAGGGAAAAAATGATTGTCATGCTTCAGTTTTCTGCTTTAAGGTGGATGTCAACAGTATACTGAATTTTGTAACTTTGCGGTAATTACACTGTATATCGTTTTTTTCAGTTTTTATCATTCGTTACTAATATTAGGCCTACGAAAACCGTGACAGCTTCATTACCTCAAGTGGCAATTGATCTTAAATTGACGCACGGGAATGATTGTTCCCACGTTGTGGTTTTGTCTCATATAATAATATGAATAAGTGATTATATTTTTAGGGATATAACCCAGAGACCGCCGAGGTGAATTAATTCGACACAAATGTGGACAAATGTCCATGATCGAGTTTGGGAAATCTGGATGCAGTGAAAAGCAACTTGGCTTCGAACCGCGGACCTTCTGCTTAACGTTGAGCAATTGAAGCTATGAAGCCAACTGGTGGTCTCGAATCACGGTAGTGCAGTTGTTCCTCACTGATTGGGATTGACTATCACGTGAGCTTAGCCTAGCAAGGAACAACTGCACTACCGTGATCGCAAAAATCGCACAGTGGGAGGCCCGCTTTACAGACGCGCGGAGCATTGTGGGTTGCTTGCTGCCAGACGAATAATTAATAAATAGTATGCTAATGCCTATCCAGTGCAAAAATCAAATTTACGACCTCACTGAAATTAGTATGTGCAAAACTTGTATTTTACCTGCTGGAAATAAAGCATAATAAAGGCACTTATGCCATTGCTACACGGAGCTGCGTAATTCGTGGCACGAATTTGGCGCGCGCATTGCATGCTGACGAGCCTGTGCCTTAAGCCATTTTCAATGAAGATCCTCAACATTAAATTTTACAGTGCATGTATCTCCAATAAAATTCCCCCGTTTCACGCACTGTTGTAGATGGAGAATCTTGATGTCATCGTAGGAACAGAATACTGGTTGCAGGATTAAATTGTAAGAGTCACGTGGAAGAAGGAATGAGGAAATATCAAAATAATGGCATTCTTCTCCCTACAGGGGGCGGGGCTTTGTAAGTGTGGTTCCAGTTCGGATGTTAAAAGTTAATTTTGTGGAATTCTGTTTTAATCTCCATATTGACTTATGGTTGTCAGTGTATTAATTTAAGTAATTATTATGCTAATAAGCTTGATAAGTTTCAGAATAAGCTCCTGAGGGCCGCTTTTGGAATATCCAAGTTTTGTCATAATACACCCTTATTGCATGCCATTGGAGTGCCTCAAATTTTTAATAACGATTTTACATCCGGTTCCAGAGCATTTTATTCTCAATTGTTAAACTGTCATAACACAGGCGATAAGTCAATTGCTATATGTAATGGTACTTTGGTGTCACGTGTTGTTGATAATTGTGAAAGTACGTTTTCTCTGGTTGATTCAATTTTTGATGTAAAGTACTGTAAATATGCTAACAATTATTTTAAGGGTAATTTGTGTGTTAATCATATGGTATATGTGGGAGCATCAAGTTTCTTTTGTTTAAGAATGACTTCGATGGTATTTACAAATTATTATCTCCATTTTAATTTTAGTATCTTGATGTTGTAATGTATTTTAACTTCTCCCTCGGAAGGTTTGTGTGGAAACAAATAATATAAAATAAATAAGTTTGAAATACACACAGACTGTGAAACTCTCTGGGCTAATGTGCATATAAAGGGAAAACCGGCCGTGTACATTGGTGCATTTTATAGGATACACTTTGGTACTACCGTAATTTTCGGAATATAAGCCGCGGCTTATACGTTGATTTTGCCCCCCAAAAAAAGTTCCCTGCGGCTTATAGGCCTGGCGGCTTATACGCCGAGTTATGAAGAAAATAATTACATAGACATGTACATGGTTAGTATAAGGAAATGCATTTCTAAAATAATTTATCGATCGTTACCTGGGGAATTTTTTATTGTCAACAGTTGTAAGACCGTTGTACAAAAAGGTATAATCAAGAACTGAAGTGTGGCCATGCGTCCGTGAGTGTACTAGTCTTCGTTGGCGACCGGCCCATACATCGATGTGTCACTGCACAATTAGCAGGCAACCAGTTCGCCATCGGCCCGACCATGCGTCGGTCGTGAGTACTTGTCCAACCCCAACAAAATCGTTTGGTGCGTCTGTCCCTTCCGTGTTTTCTTCAATTCGTTGCTTTTAGTTGGCATTGTTTTAAAATCCGAAGAGTTATGTGTTTGTCATTGTCTGTGGAAATTTATCTTTTAAATGAAAAATCGTTACAAGTACATTGTAATTTCAACGATGTCTTTGCTGTAAAATCACTTCGCTCAAAAGCCACTTTGCCCACGCTATCTTGGAAAGTTGTGATGTAATCAGCCGCGCAGTCGTGAAACTGTTATTGGTCAAATTCGTAACCGAAGTTTGCAAGCTTGATGGACGGCGGCGTGAAATTGCACTGTTAATCATGCCGCCTTTTGTTTATGTCATTTAATCTGTCCGGCTGATTTTGTTTTGGTGCAGGTACTACAAGAGATCAGAATTATTTAAATGAATTAGATAGAGTCCTTTATAAGATACCAAGAAGCAGCCAGGTTATTCTTGCTGGGGACTTTAACCTTCCGGATATAAACTGGGATGCAAATGGTGTAGCTTTGTCACAGGAGGAAGATATCATACAGTTAGTAAACAAATGATCGACATTATTCAAGAACACAATTTGCATCAAGTGGTCACAGCCCCCACAAGATTAAAGGCACAGGCTCGTCAGCAATGCGCGCGCGTCAAATTCGTCCCTCGAAATACGCAGCTCCGTGTCTTTGCTAATTGGAGCTGCGTGTTTCGTGGCACGAATTTGGCGCTCGCATTGCTGACGAGCCCCTGCTTTTAAGAGGGGATAGTGTCTTGGATTTGGTATTCACGAATGCCTGCATTGATTGAACATGTAGATGTTCTATCTGGCATCCGAACATGACATTGGGTGCATGAGGTCACATGCATGTGTGTGTTACGTGTTAGTGTTAGTGTTACGGATCTGTTAACAGATCTGTTATCTTAATCAGAATTGTGACCTCAGAACAAACGCCGTGTTAACACGACGTGTTAGTGTGTGTTCAAAGTCGTGCGCAAAACCGCAAATTTCAGTGAGTGAGGGCGCAATTCTGTGTTACGTGTTAGTGTTAGTAACAGATCTGTTAACACGGCGTCTCGGGAAACCGTGTTAGTGTTAGTGTAACAGATCTCTTAACAGATCTGTTGACTCGGCATATTGGGAAATGTCAAGTCGGTATATATAGGGTTATGCACGACTTTCGACACTAACACTAACAGAGAATTGTGACCTCCGGTCCATGTTACACGAGCTTAAAGGCCACCAAGGGATTGACATTTTCAAAATCTTCACGGAGCCAAAAACAAAGAGTCTAAATCGTGGGTAGAATGCAAGATCCAACACATTTATAAGTTTACGTGTTGAAAAATGAAACTCAATTGATTGAGAATCACGAAAGTTCCAAAATAATCAAGATTAACACCACCCACTTCGTTCAGATTAACTTAACAGATCTGTTAACAGATCTGTCACACTAACACGATGTGTAACATGAGGTGTTGAACTAACATGAGATGTAACACTAACACGTCTTAAACATCGTGTTAACATCGAGTTAACACGGTGTTTGTTCTGAGGTCACAATTCTGATTAAGTTAACAGATCTGTTACACTAACTAACACGCAACCCAGAGTTGTGACTTCGCCCTATGTACAGTGCAGAGAATTAACATGGTATTAACACCGTGTTAACAGATCTGTTAACATGGTGTTAACCTGGACGTTTAGTTAGAGGTCGAGATTAATGCCGTGTTAACAGATCTGTGATGCCGTGTTAATAGCCAGTGTGCACTCGTCTGGCTATTCGAGTCACGTGTGTGGACTGTGCCGATGTGGGCGGCGCCATGTTTGCCTAATGCTCGAGTGCAAAGTAGGCAACACCCCTTTGCCCACCGTGCACCCATAGGGTGTGTTTGTTCCGGACGGATCCAGATTCAGATCTGCGTATAGATCCAAGGTGAGCTCGTTTACTTCGCGCAGATCCTGATGTGATCTGAGGAATCCTTCTCGAGAGATGGTTCAGCTAGCGCTAGATCCAAAATGGCGACGTAAACATCGCGAAGATTTTTGTGGCAACACACAATACAAACAAATTTAGGATGCTTGTTTATTTATACGATGAATGTCGTGGGAGAAATTTGGAGCAGAAATTTGACAAATTTGGTAAATAAATTGCAATTCACGTGATTTGAGATCCGAGTTGAGAGCGGTTTCGTTTGATTCTGCGCGGTAAAACAACCCGGGATCTGGATTCGGATCTGTCATAACGTCATGAAACAAACACGCCCATAGCGTTAAGCCAAAATGGTGTCGTCCATATCGGCACATCATGTATTTTATATTGGGAGTGCGCACTCTAGTTTTCTATATCTCACTCTATGGCGTACGATCGCAATGGCGCCCTCTATTGTCATCCGGCCGTTCACGCGCGCAACATACAGCGGTTTACGCGTAACGAAAACGAGCGCTAGCTGCGTTTAAAACAGGTGAGAAAACTAAATTTGTTCCTGTATTCCGACGTTATTTTTAAAAATGAATCTTTCTTAACAAATTATTGCCCTACCAAGGTTGCACAAAGAAAGTAATTGCGACAGAATTGTTTAAAGATAGGCCTATGCGCAGGCCTACAAGTCGCCCCCTGGGCGCCTGGCCGAGTCGCCCTTTACCTACTCGCCCCTTTCCAACTCGCCCCCCTGACCGACTCGCCCCTTACCAAGTCGCCCCCTGACCAACTCGCCCCTCTGGCCCGATTGCAAAAAGTGGCCCGAACGTGAACACGCGCAGAAAGTTCCAATACGGAAGCGTGTAAAATGAGGAACGGCGGAATGACGGAACGACAATAAACTGGGTGTTATATTGTCCCCCCATAGTACACTGATATATCGTCAGAACCCCTAAATCCATGCGGTCCTATTTCTACGCACTCACCTTAATGTTTGCCGGCCAATGCGCGCGCGTGCATAAGCGTTAGTTGCGCAGATTATGGAGGATCGAGGATACGCACTGTTTATACATAATGATACGTACGTCTGCATAGAAATTAATTTTTTCGTATCAAGAATGCTTTGTTACAGGATAACTTTTAAGGTTTTGTATTCCACAGTCCTCGGACTATCTTTACATTATCGTGAAATTCTGGAACAACCCGTTCCAAGGGTCCTAAAATGGCCATTCCATAACCGTCATTCTCAATGCTAGGTACGTACTTGGAAATCCGTGACGTCATCGGCCGCACTTATTATTGGTCAAATTTGTAACCGAAGTTCGCAAGCTTGACGGACCGCTACGTGAAATTGCACTGTAAATCATGCTGCCTTTTGTCATTAAATCTGTCAGGCTGATTGTTTTTTGGTGCAGGTCTATTGGGGCTGGTTTTCTTTATATTTGTGCCAAATATCTAGCAAATCCACCTGTGCAGTGGTGAGATTTTCCACCCCAAAATATCACCAAAATCGGCAGTTAGCGGGCACCGTCAACTACCTAGTCTTGATTCAAGACACCAATACGAGCACGGCATAACAAAGCACCCTCATGCTCTGCTTAGCACCGCTGTTTAATGTCAGTTGATGATGGCGCCCTGTTTACAGTCTGCTCTAGTTAAAGAACAAGATAAATAACGCTGGAATTTTAGACTAACCAAGAAAAAATAACATGCTCCGTGCCAAAGAGGGCAATTTGCATCACATCACAATTTTTGAAGTTGCCGTCTATTCATTTTCATTGACGATTTTGCGCGTAAATTTGACGCATTTTAACAAGCATAAAACAGCAACCGCTTGATGAATTTTTGCAACAAAAGTATTTTTGAAATCTATTGCAGCTTGTCTGTTGTATAAAAGTGGTTTTAACTGAAAATAAAAATTATGAATTTTTTTCAATGCCCGCAATTAGTGCGGTAACTGCATTATATAGGCCTACATTTTACATCTGCATTGAATTTAATTTTTTCGTATCAGGATAACGTTTTTGGTTTTGTATTTCTCAGTCCTCGGACTATCTTTACATCATTGGGAAGTGATCTGTAAATATATAATGCACCTACATGTAGCCTGAGGCGTCTAGTATCAAAGTCCCAAACATCAAGATTACTATCCGGACTCAGATGACGTAAGGACTTCAATATAGACTCCTCAGGGATAGGGTAAAGAAAAAAGAGTATACACTCCAAATTAGAGAAGCCTTTTTAAATGAGTCAGCCATTTTTTCTTTTACCAATGCCAGTAAAAACATTCATTTCAAAACAAGATCTGGATACGTACTGTTAATAAATTTATTATTTCCCGTGACTTTGTGAACCTCACGCCATAGCTTTTTAGGATTCTTACTGTACTTAGCTGACACATGATTCAAATATTCACATTTAGCTTTTCTACCGGTAATTAATAAAGTAACGTGATTTCTGGTTTTTCTATAATCATTCAATGTATCCAGACAACCACTAGAAGTGGAGAGTGATTTCAAATCCCTTTTATACATCGAGTTTAACAATGTCCGAGGTCATCCAAGGACAATCTATTCCATGCGCATTGAGAATAACTGTTACGGAATGGCCATTTTAGGACCATTGGGACGGGTTGTTCCAGAATTTCCCGATGATGTAAAGATACATGTAGTCCGAGGACTGTGGAATACAAAACCGTAAAAGTTATCCTGGAACAAAGCGTTCTTGATACGGAAACATTTATTTCTATACAGACGTATCATGTATAAACAGTGCATATTGTGTATATCATAATCAATCCATAACCGCAACAAATCTGCCTTCCTGGAATGCCTGAATGGTACCGCAAGGCCTGCATTGAAGATCGCGTTGTGCTCGCACATGCTCACTGCCATTGTTAAGCATACCCGGAACCATGTGGTCCGTAGCCATACCATGCACTGCACTGTGGACAATGGCTAGTGCACCCTCTATACATGTACCGGTAGGTACAGGATAGCACTGATCACGCAATAACACTGCTGGCCATAGGTGCGTGCGTGCGTGCGTCACTGCAAACCGCCCACAAAATATGGACGATGTGATGAAAAAACACCATAAAATTAAGACACAAAACACATGGTACGTGCTTTACAAAATTGACATTTTAACTTTTTAATCCTGTACATGAAATAGACCTTCAAGTAACAACAAAAATCTCTGGGAAAAAGGCTTACAAAATGGGCTAAATACCGAGTCCACAACATACACATGGGGCTAGCGAGTTACGGTGGACACTCTTCGTGCGTTGAGCGGAGCGCATCCGGACCTCCATTTAACTCGAACTCTGGATACCTCAACGTTTTCGTCCATTCCCTTGTGTTTCGACTTAACAAGGTTTTACTGTATCTAGAATGCTTTGTGTCAGATGTGCACAATGATGGAAATACATGTACATAATGTACATCTGGTTTGTCTGATGGCATTACTAGAAAAGTACATGTACACATGTTGAGAAACCTGGGCCCAATTTCATGGCGCTGTTTAGCACAACAATTTGTTTAGCATAGAATTTCTTTGCTTTGTAAAATGGGTTACCAGCCAAAATTGTATGTCATATTGTATTTTTAGGAACAGGAGCAAAATATCAGTAAATACACATCACATACAATTTTGGCTGGCAACCTAGTTTTGCAAAATAAAGCAAAGAAATTCTGTGCTCAGCAAATTTTTGTGCTAAACAGCATCATGGAATTTGGCCCCTGTTGGCCAGTCAAACTGAATTTTAGCTTCACAATGGCAGGAAATTAGTGGACGCTTACCAAGGTCATTTCTTGGTGAAAAATTATAACTATATTAAACACTGGGCAGATCCACTACTGGTGGATCTGAAATAAATGTTAAAGGAGTGTGTTCAGAATTTTCCAGAAAATGGATTTCGTTTTAACCTACATGTACCCGGTAACAATCATACAGTATACAAATAACAAATGTTTGAGTGCAATGGGAGGAATATGTTCATTCGGTGAAAGATGGAAAGTGTTCCATTCAACTCGGCGAATTAATGCTCGAATTAAAACATTCATTATTTGTTTTAAAAAACACATTCAGTTGGTATTTTCGCCAGGTACCTTTTTACACGGGAAAAAAAATCATGTGGTGTTGATTACCATTGCTACCAACACTTAATTAAAAAAAAAAATTCTTGCCAACTCAAAGTATAACTAAATACCTGCATGTACACAGTAGGGCTGGCCAAGCAAAATGGGACATTGAGTTTTTAGTTCTATTCTGTGCATACGCAGTACGCTACATGTACCGGTATGTATACATGTACATGTAGCATGGTTTTCTTCCTCCAGTTACAGTGTAGTAGGATAAACAGGATGTAATTGATGAAGATAGTAACTTTCTTTTAAACCGCTTGTGAAATTTAAACCTACCGGGTACATGTTTGGTAACAGTCGTAACAGTGAATATGATAATAATGTCCGACAATTTAATGAAACAGCACTTTCAGCTGTCGGGAAGTGGGCTCCATGTACACGTACTTGTACGTATATGCCTCACATTTTTGACATTGTGTAATGCACTCTTGCTGGGATGTACTTTAGTGCCTACATTATTGAAATCCATGAATGCAATAATCGCGCATGTACATACTTGCAATTCCATGCAGTCTACTGTGCCATCAATTATTATATACCCTTTTTTGACTGTTTTCTCAAAAGTTAGACGAAGTACGGAGCTGGTTTTTGCTCAGGTTGGTTTTAATCATGCATATCTTCAATCACACAGGGGGATAAAACTATTTGTAACAGTTTACCAATCATGTATCTTTAACCATGCCCCTCAGCTCATTGCTTTTAATATTTGTATACTATTTCATAGAGATTTCATGTACCGTATGCAAAGTGGGCAGATTTCAGATCTAAACTCTGTTTTGCGATAGCGCGCGTCACTTTTAACCCTGCGCATCAAAGCTTTTTTTCCCTCAAAAACACAAAAAAAAATTATATATCGTTAGCGCGCACGTCACTTTCAACCCTGCGCATTAGTGTTTTGATTAAAACCATGCTTGTTGGCTTCATGTCAACTTGACTTTATTGCTTGGAATCCACTTCCAAAACAAAGTCGCATCATTTTGGGAGACTTCAACTTATGTACGCGTAAGTTGAAGTTTTTTTGGCCTAACTGTCTTTTGTCTTAGACACATCATATATCCTAACTGAATTTATGACATCTTACATGTAGCTACGACACATTGAAAAATGTCTTGCAATATCCAAAAGTTAGGATGTCTGAGCTACATAAACGTTTGTACATCTTTACTGTTGTGATTGGCGTTTCAATCGCAGCCGGTTTGTTTGCATACCGACGCTCATGCGTATTTTACATGTTTTACTTGCCGGCGCACGCACATCGCTTCCACAATGACTCAGCATTATTTGACTCCCAAAATGGCGTATTAGCACATGTTCGAAAGGGGGTCAATAGGCCTAAATTACATTTTGGTATGTGCATGTATATTTAATATATAAATTAATACCATTGTTAAATGCAGGACAATAATTCTGATTTCCTTATTGGTAGTGATTACAACATTGTGTGAACAAGTTTGTACTTTACACCTAGCTGGTTCACTTTAAGGAAACTGGCCCATGATACTGATAAACACAGTGTACAGCCGATTGCCATTGGGTTCATGTACACACACATGTACATGTAGGCTACAATGTACATGTACATCTGTTGCAATCCATCCAGCACAATTGTACAGCATGCCCTGCTTGATACATGTTGTACAAGCACAATTGTATTTGTCAGCTCTGTGAACTACTGGTAAGCCCCCATGTGGAAGAGGTTCATTGTAATGCATAATGCTGCACAATTATCAGAAACTGGCTGTTAATTTCAGACACTATACTATACTGCAAAGACCAAAAATGGGTGAGGCTAACGTTTGTGGTTGCTGTGATGAGAGACTTTATTTTCAGCATGTAAATTGTGACATTCCTCCTTAACAGCTCTATCTCCTATTACCTGTACTTGGGTTGACAAGGAAATTAATATTAATTAAGTGCATTGCCCAAGGGCACACGTTGGGGGGTGGGGGTGGGGGGGGTGGGGGTGGGTGTGTGCATGAAATGTAGACTATTGAAATGTAGACTATTGAGCTCTGCCGGACCACACACATGTGCATTGTCTGTGTTGTTTTGGATGTAAAAAATGCAGCAAGCGAGTGTTACACCTTTTCGAACGCAGACGCACAGCGAAACACTAATGAGATGCCTTAATTTTGACTCCCAAAATGTATTAAATTACATTAATTGGACTGCACAAGCCGGCCAATAGAGCTTGTGTTGTACATTTGAAGCCTTGGCTAGATCAGAAAATAATGCTCGTTTTTGCCTTTATTTTTGCAGTTTAGAAATCAACAGTTGTGAAACATGCCTCCAATACCAGACACATTCGGCGAGCCCATACAGATCGTCACCACATCAGATGGCCACGGGTTTGAGCTTAGGGAAGACATATTAGCACAGATCCTCCTAGACCACAGAATACGGGACAAGAAAGTATGCGTGCTGTCGGTGGCTGGAGCATTCCGCAAGGGCAAATCATTCCTGCTGGATTTCCTGCTCAGATATTTAACCAAGCAGGTTTGTACCAAGAGCAGTTTTTACCCCTAACTAAGTAAGGTTCTCCACTAGCTATTAGTGTCCGGGCGGCGCGCCCGGACCATCAAAGTTACCGTTAAAGCACCTAGACAAATTTTCCGCCCAGACAAAAAATAATGTTCACCATGAGAGAGCGCCGCCTAGTGTGCCCTGAACAAGACAGTGACCTGTGGAGAACCCTGTAAGGGCCCGTTTACACTCAACCCGGTTTTGCCGAATCAAGCTTCGCAATTGGCAAATTGAGTTGAAGGCACTAAGTCTAAACACGCAAAAGGTGGATTGAAAAGGGTGGATCAGACCAGGGCCCAATTTCATAGAGCTGCTTAAGCGCTAGCTGAAAACGTGTGCTTACTGGAGCAGAAAAGTTGTGCTAACGTCGAGGCTATTTCACGGCCGCGGCGTGCTTGAGCATGCGTGCGCTTGGAAACCGCCATTGTTGCGTCACTATCTTAAGCAAAATTTGGCTCTGCGGTTAAGGCAGGTTTTCAGTCTATGAAATAGCCTGACGCTCGGTTAACGGAAAATGGGCTGTTATAAACAGCTGTATGAAATTGGGCCCTGGGTCTTATTTACCTTTTCCAGTCCACCAATTCTTGAACTGGTGGCAAGCATAAATACTGTCAGGATTATATGCTGCCGCATTTGAGACCGAGTGACTCCCCCTACCACCCCTATACCTCAACGCACTCTTCCCTTTTGTCAATGTACGACTCCCCCTAAAACCTGAAAGGAAATTCCTTGGATGATTTACACACAATAGGGGAACAATGGAAGTGGGAGTCATTCGGTCTCATATCTTTAGCATCTTTAAGGCGGAGCTTGTGCAAATTTAACTGATGAACTGCGCAGCACGGCAAATAGCCTGAGTGCACACACACGGGTGTGTTGCTTCGGTGTACGTTAGTGAAGAAAAAACATGATGCCAACTCCTCAAAAGAAAACGGAAATTCCTATTCGGTCGTCCGGGCTGTCCAGTGAAATCGTGAGCAGAAAATTGGAGATATCCTGAGCAGGAGAAGAGCGAATCGTTTGTGACAAAGTCATGAGGCTCGCGCGTAGTTGCAACGGCTGGTAAAGCGTATAACCCGTCTTTTTACTGTTTTTGTAAATTTTGCACTTCTTTAGTAAATTACGGGATATTTTGATGATCTTTTTTCACAACGACCATCAAAAAAGTATTGTCAATGCTGCTACATCACTAAATCATGTAAACAGTAGGCCGGTGTGTACCTTTAATAGAACTCCTGTAAATTGCTAAAAATGTAATGTTACGAGCCATGACATTTGCCTTTTATTGACAGGGTGCTTCCAACTGGCTGGGTAAGGAAGATGAACCCTTGGAAGGTTTCTCCTGGAGGGGAGGATCAGAGAGGGAGACGACTGGCATCTGGATGTGGAGTAAAGTGTTTCTGTGCCCAGGACCTGATGGAGAACAGGTACTCAGTCTGTCCAACTTGGAGTGTGTCCATATCACATTTTGAAGATGTATCACTATAAGCATCAGACATTTTTATTCAGGGATCCCAGCCATCCTAGAAATAGTGAAAACATCGAAAACGAGTTTCCCTTTTTTCGTCGGGGAAAAGAAAATTTGAGAAAAATTCCTAATATTAGGGAAACATCAGGGAATCTGATTGGCCGTGAAGACATGGTGGTCAGTCGGATTTACGGATTTTCTTGTTTTTGTCAAGTGCAATGTTAAGAGGTTTGGAATTTTTTGAAATTACATCTTACTAGAAGAATAAATTTGAGACTATAACATTCCTGATGGCTGATTTTTGTGTGTTTTTAGATTGCTGTGATGCTAATGGACACCCAAGGAGCATTTGACAGCGAATCCACCGTCAAGGACTGTGCTACTGTGTTTGCTCTCAGTACCATGACAAGCTCTGTTCAGGTGAGTTTTATTGTAGTGGGTATTACTATACCTCATAAATATTCATCAGGCAGCCGCTGTATCTCATTGGTCTATTCCAGCAACTCGGCCGTGTGATAGTTTTTATTATATACCTCATGCGTAGATTCCTGTCATCTGATTGGTTAAAAGTGGGGGCTTTGAATCAGCTAGACCCGGCACGTGTAGAATTCTGACTATGCCCACTTTACTATGCCCAGGGGCATAGTCATTTAGCGGGTTCCGGGCGCGCGCATAACATGTGTAGCATAGCTGTGCACCAACTATGCAGCTGCGCGCTTTACGTAAACATTCAGCTAAGTAATGGCGGAATCTTGACGAAGTCGTCTGTCGTTGATGATGAAGTCCTTAAGAAAATAAGAAAAGTGCCAGGTGATTGTGCTACAATTTTTTGTTGTAAATATACAACTTTTCCGCCGTAGACCAGCTTCCAAAATCGAAACTCGAAGGACCACTTTCATGACTGTATCATTACTTTTAACCAACCAGATGACAAAAATCTACACATTCGGTATATAAAACAAATATTGACTGCTGTTTATTCGGGTCATGGTTAAGATTATAGGCCCTCGGTGATATCGAAGCCATGACTATTCCCCTCGGCTTCCACCTCGGGGCATAGTCATGGCTTCGAGATCACCTTGGGCCTATAATCTTAACCATGCCCCTCATTGCAGTCAATATTTGTATACTATCACATAGGTACTATCACACACTTGGATCAGAGCCTAGATTTGTCCCAGTAAAGCGTGATATTTTCAATGCGTTAACTATGTGCATGCCCGTGGAGATTAGTGGTGAGCACAAAGTACGAGTCTATTACCACATAAATTGAAACGATGTCCGGTGGTTCTCGATCGTTTTGCAATATTAAAAATGGAGGTTCGGATCCATGAAATATCGAGGCTGCCTGACGGAATATTTATGAGGTATAGTAAAACAAATACAACATGGTTTGAAGGAAAATAGTGAAAACTAATGATTCCTCGGTGTTGGATATTTGGGACTATCTCCCTCAGCTTGCACCTCGGGAGATAGTCCCAATCATTCAACACCTCGGGGTCATTAGTTTTCAGTATTTCCGATCAAACCATGTTTTATTTGTATTCTATTGCACTTTGTCATGTTCACAATTGATAATTAAGGTCCCAGTACATTTGCAGTTACCCAAAGTTTTACTTCACAAGTTCACATGAAAATTTTGACTAAAAGTACAACAGGCCGAGTCATCATGGTCGAACCTGAGTAATTTTCTGATGTAGCTCGAGAGTCCGAGTCCTGGGCTGTTACGCGAACATTTGCAAACGTTGGCCAACGAAGTTTTGGCTTGTTCGCGAGTCATCAAAATGGCGCACGGACATGAAAGATGACAGCTGATGCTTTCCGTTTTTAAAAATAACAAATAAATGGCACATTTCGTTTTTTTTCTTCTTATCACTGGCGATACACAATGGCAACGTGTCGCATTAACTCAAAAATTTGGTAAGCAGCGGGGAGCCACATAACAACGTTCCTACGCGCGTCCGCAGGGAGTGGGCGCCGCTATCTTAAGAACGTATTTTGGCAAACAATCCGTTCCACCGCAAAACGTTGGCGCCAATGTTTGTTAACGTTCGCGTAAGTGGAACGCAGCCCTAGACTCGAGTCCTACAACACTGCCCCTTATGATGTTTTGTATCACAGATTACCCCTTATATTCCTAAATCCTCCAAAATGAACATGATTTTTCACAATCACCAAGGAGTTAAGGTTAATGTCTGTACATGTACATGTATGTAAAATGGATTAATGCTGTAACCGAACATACAAACCGAACGAGATTTTACCGCATTTTGAGGGAGATCAATAAGCCCTCTTACAGAAACAAAGCGATACTTGCGGGTACTACAAACAATCGTCAGAAAATAAACACACAAAAAAAGGCAAAGGCAGGGGAAAAATACCATCCCACGCAGTCTCACGATTGTTTACACGAGAAATATATATTTAAAAATGCATGCACACCGCAAGTTCCGACAGTAGCGCCGCACTCTAGCCGCGGATTCCGTTCAGTTTCCCGGGTCAATTTCATCCCACCAAAGACGTTATCTTGTTCATTACGACAAATGAATCGTGTAAAAGAGCGGGTTTAAAGCTAATACATAGGCCCTAATTTATAAAGAAAGCTAGCTGCACGTGAGTGATCACTTTCAACCGGAACCCACACCGCCAACAGTACTTGCCGAACCCGAACCGAACAAATGTTCGGGAAGAAATTACCGAACTTTTGCCGAACCGAACCCGAACTTGCGGACTTCGTTACAGCATTAAATTGGATCTGGTACCTTACCCATGTCATCAGGTTTTCAACTTGACCCAGAACATTCAGGAGGATGACCTCCAACACCTTCAACTCTTCACAGAGTACGGCCGTCTAGCATTAGAGAACAGCAGTGGCAAGCCATTCCAGGTAGGTTATTACAGGGTCAGTGTGGTTCTCTGGTGTAGTGGGGGAAGGGGTGCTATCTGTATGGTGGCTCTCCCAAATTCAGTCATGAACATGCTTCAGTACCACCGGGGGTAGGGGAGGGGGGGTGGGGGGAGGGGGGGTGGGGGGAGGGGGGGGTGGGGGTGGGGGGAGGGGGGGTGGGGGGAGGGGCTGGTGCTGGGTGGCGCTGACAAGTTGCAAATGAAAATAGCCTCATCCATTCTGCAAATAGGGTATATCCTTTCCAAATCGAATGATTATCGCAGAAAAAACAACATTTGTAAATTCATGATATTTACATGTAGTTCATGTGAAATTAGTATTATATTACAAATGCGGTCATATTTACTTAAAAAATTGTCTATTGTCATATAGATGATTGAATTGGCCGTATAATATCAACATTACATCCTGCATGGTAACGCCCAACTGTATTCAAATGTTGTCGCCTCTAAAACACTCCACCAAACATCATTTGTTATGAAAAAACCTCTGCCAATCTACCCCTGGTTTTATATTTGAGAAATATAAAAAGTAAGGATAGATCTTTCATATGTGAGAGAGAGGAAAAATTCTGTCCAATCTACCCCGACCAATTTTGACATTTGAAATCATTGTGTGATCTGCTACTGCTGTGTTAAGTTTGCATGTAGTGTACATAACAACACACACATGTCGTCTGATAATAATAATAATAATAGCAATCTTATATAGCGCCAAATGCCAGGGCCTCTAGGCGCTTTACAGTATAAACCAAAGCGATAACATGACTGACTGGACAAGCTGACACAACGACAGCTGTTTGCTCTGTACTGTTGATTAGTGAAAGGAAAACGTTCGAACGTACATGTAGGTGGCACTATCGTCACCTCACCCCCCCCCCCCCCCCCCCAGTCCCTCCCCTCCCCACCTACTCCCTCCCACCCCAACCCCCTCCCACCCCTCCCCCCTCCCACATCCCCCTCCCACCCCCTCCCCTCCTCCCACCCCCTCCCCCTGAGTTCCACATAGTGGTTCTGAGTCAGCATCATAACACCAGGTCAGCCAGTTCGCAGTCAGGTGGCAACATTCCCAGTATCCTTAACATGCTATAGACGATGTGCTCTTTGTTTATATCTACATGTATAAAGCGCCGTCTGTTGAAAATCGATTGTCGTTATGTGCGTGCATCTGTTTTGCATAAATTTGGTTTGGTGATGATGCCAAAGGTCACAAAATTCAAAGACGATTTGGCATTTGACCTCATTCCTAAACCAAATTTATGCAAAACATGATGCGTGTGCATAACGCCGGGAATTTTAGTTTGTTATGACGTCAAAAGACACATCGTCTATTGGAGCCCGCTAATGTACGAGTCATTGACATGGGGCTGTCTGGGAGCATCTCAAGCTCGCATACCGCCTTGAAGCATGCAGATGGCGCACACCATGTCATATTCTGAAAGCCGTGACAAACCCTCATGTATGTAGACTTACTAACACAATATTTGATATGGTGCCTAATCACCATTGAAATAAAACGAGCAAAATTGGGATGAGAGGAAAATTTACATGAGCCTTATCAAGATTTGATCCCGTGACCTCTGACTCACCAGGCAGATGCCCTACCAGCTGAGCTACATGTACATGTATAAAGGCACAGTGGTATACCGTACTTCCTCGGGTTTTTGCCCGTACAATTTTTCTCTCATCCCAATCATTGTGTGATCTGCTACTGCTGTGTTAAGTTTGCATGTAGTGTACATAACAACACACACATGTCGTCTGATAATAATAATAATAATAGCAATCTTATATAGCGCCAAATGCCAGGGCCTCTAGGCGCTTTACAGTATAAACCAAAGCGATAACATGACTGACTGGACAAGCTGACACAACGACAGCTGTTTGCTCTGTACTGTTGATTAGTGAAAGGAAAACGTTCCAACGTACATGTAGGTGGCACTATCGTCACCTCACCCCCCCCCCCCCCCAGTCCCTCCCCTCCCCACCTACCCCCTCCCACCCCAACCCCCTCCCACCCCTCTCCCCCTCCCACATCCCCCTCCCACCCCCTCCCCTCCTCCCACCCCCTCCCCCTGAGTTCCACATAGTGGTTCTGAGTCAGCATCATAACACCAGGTCAGCCAGTTCGCAGTCAGGTGGCAACATTCCCAGTATCCTTAACATGCTATAGACGATGTGCTCTTTGTTTATATCTACATGTATAAAGCGCCGTCTGTTGAAAATCGATTGTCGTTATGTGCGTGCATCTGTTTTGCATAAATTTGGTTTGGTGATGATGCCAAAGGTCACAAAATTCAAAGACGATTTGGCATTTGACCTCATTCCTAAACCAAATTTATGCAAAACATGATGCGTGTGCATAACGCCGGGAATTTTAGTTTGTTATGACGTCAAAAGACACATCGTCTATTGGAGCCCGCTAATGTACGAGTCATTGACATGGGGCTGTCTGGGAGCATCTCAAGCTCGCATACCGCCTTGAAGCATGCATTTACATGAGCCTTTGCCCTTATCAAGATTTGATCCCGTGACCTCTGACTCACCAGGCAGATGCCCTACCAGCTGAGCTACATGTACATGTATAAAGGCACAGTGGTATACTTCCTCGGGTTTTTGCCCGTACAATTTTTCTCTCATCCCAAGTTTGGATGTCGGCTTTCTGTTTAACATAATTTTGTCATCATTCACTCCGTTTACAGTCATTAATGTTCTTAGTGCGTGACTGGAGCTATCCATACGAGCATGAATATGGATCGACTGGGGGAGATCAAGTCTTGGAAAAGAGGATCAAGGTAAATTAAATTAAAGTTTTGGACTTTAGTAGGTGGTTGGGTCATGTTTTGTGACATACCGCTAGCTCAAAACTTGTATCATTCCAGCCCAGCAACTTTAGTCAATATGAAATAAAAATACTTGCATTGTGGTGTACTCAAATGTCTTGACAGTGTTGAACATATGTGAGGTGTCCATAAACGAGGGGTGAGATTTGTCCGAATTTCCAGAATTTTACGTACACATCCGGCTTTGAGTGTTTTCTGTTTTTCATTGTGAAATCTCTGATTTTTAGCAGATTTCCGCTTTTTTGTTGTGTGCTCTGCGATCCACATTTTATTTTCCGCTTTTTTGCCCTTTCAGTGGGCCATTTTTATTTAACGAGTGCCCTCATCAATTGATTCAGTAATGTTTTTAAGCAAACTTGTTTAAGTCTAGTCGCCATGCAAGTGCCATGACATAGAGCGCTGTGCTGCTCAGCGAGTAGACCGTGACTGCAATGAGTAGCGAAGCAGACTTGTGCAAGTCGAATCCCTAAGAATGTTTGTTTTCCCTCCAATCTCACCCCTGATAAACAGTAGAGGTAAAACAACAATCTCATAAATAGACTTCTCTATTATTGTAGCAATGTAGCAACAGACTTCTGTTGATGCAATGAAACCTGCTATTAAGGCCACCTTTACAATTACAAAGAGGCCACTAGGGATGCGAATTTACGGTTAATTCAGAAACCGGTTTGAAATTCCTTCAAGTTAACCATTTACCCTTTCTGCCGACACTAAAGATTGTTGCTGGTGTTTATAGATGCATGTGTAATATACACAATACTCCTAGGCCCCCAAAAAAATCGTTGAACCTTTATCTGGTCAAAATTTTACTATGACCCCATATAAATTTATTTAAATTTCATGAAGTCATTACAAATAACCCTCTGAAAAGTAATGTAAATTCTTTAAAATTGGGTTTTGTTTAAACGTTCGGCAAAACCGGTTTTTCATATTTTTTTTTCGGTCCCAAATCAGTTTGTACATAATCAAATGGAGGTACATGTACATGTACATATAGAACCTTGATAATGAGGGCACGTGGCAAGTGGCTTGGGCTCTAGGATCTCTGTGTGTACAATGCTATTGCAATTGAACCTGGATAATCAATCCACACATTAAATTAAAGTGACGTCAATTTGCACGCGGACGCGTTCACTTCTTTGACAACGGTTCACGCTACTTGCATGGCAATGCGTTTCTCTATTCGTTTTGCACAGGAGCCACAAGTGGAAAATTTTTTGTTCAGTTTTTCTGTTACAAACTTCACAAAATAAGGCGGCAGAATAGCGTATTGCTATGAGAGTACATGTAGGTATGAGCAAACTATTGCAAGTCAATATTGTTCTTATTTTTTTATATTTTCTTCTAAAAGAATAATAGTAAAATACACTGTGCGCAAACACAATGGATATAAAACGTGAGCGTGAACCAGTAACCATAGTTACGGTCCAGCGACCGCAATGTGCCGCCAGCGAATTCCCTCACTGAACCAATCTACTGAGGGAAATTCTAGGAGAAGCTTAAGAAAGTTATCGAAACTATAGACATGTACTCTAATATTTTAGGATGTTTGTACAAGTATATCTATAGACTGTATCGAATAGCCGCCATTTCGTGGGGCAGTTTCTTTGTTCCTTGAGGACATGCATGGCTCCACATATTGTGCTTCCATTGTTGAACAGTTTAAGTAACAAAAGGTGCCCCACGAAATGGCGGCTATTCGATACTATCTATACATGTGCCCGCTAAACCTCTGTGTGGTGGCCACTTGTTTATACTGGCCACTTTTGGTCAGTCTTTTGGGTGGTCACTATATACAAGGTCTGTAGCTGTTAAAGCCCAATACATCATTTGCAGTTACCCAAAATTTTACTTTACGAGTTGACAAAAAAAGCCTGACTAAAAGTGATTTTTTTTTTCATATAAAATGGTACCTTTGTGGGAGAAATTGCCAATTGAAGGTGTCTGCAGACAACATTTTACCATTCACTCATACACAAAAACCATGTATGGATTTTTTAGGTTTTTTGAAAGTATCACAGCATCTACATGTATGTGACTGAAATTTTCTACAAGGCAGTTTATCAATACTATTCTTTAGTTGATGCTGCTGTTCCTGTTTTTAAAAGTTTTCCAATCATGTAATCTGTAGCAAAGTGGAAGCAAACATGAAGAGCTTGTGCAGGTGCGTCGCCACATCCACGCATGCTTTGAGAAGATCGGCTGCTTTCTGATGCCTCACCCTGGGATGGCTGTTGCCAGGAATCCTCAATTCAACGGGCAACTATGCGGTAAGAGTTTCTCTCAAAGAAACTGCCTTAGGAGTCAAATCCTTATTCAGCTTAAAGGAACTTTGTATGTGGAATTGTACATGTAAAGGGGGCATTTTGGCAACACAGAACATATTTTTGAGGAAATACCTTTGTCTGGTCTCAAAATAAAAGAAATAAGTTTAAGTTGTTCTGAAGAGATAACTTGGGCCCAAAAAGGGTTACAAGTAGTGTGATAACATGCCTTTCTAAAAACCCTGTGTACAAATTTCCAATATACACTCGTAACCAGGACAGACACTTACATTTTAGGCCGTCCCGGTTACGAGTGTATATTGGAAATTTGTACACAGGGTTTTTAGAAAGGCATGTTGTCACACTATTTGTAACCCTTTTTGGGCCTAAGTTATCTCTTCAGAATAACTAAAACTTATTTCTTATATTTTAAGACCAGACAAAGGTATTTTCTGGAAAATATGGTCTCTTGCCAAAATTCCCCCTTTACTGTGGAAAGACCCATAAAGCGACGGTATCTGCCAAGCAAGGCGCTCAAATTGCTGTACTTCAAACAAAATAAAATTGAAAACCGGGATGTAGATCTTGAGAGAAGATTTAAAGAACTGTAGATTGTTCCAGACTGTTGCGGCAGCGTGTAAAAAGGATTGATCCCCCCCCCCCATAATATACATCATAAAGGTCTTGTGTACTTTAGTAATTGTGGTTCTTTCTACTTCATATAGATATTGACACTGAGTTCAAGGAGCAATTGTGCAATCTAGCCCCCTTACTGCTGTCCGGCAACAACCTGCTCATAAAAGAAATTAATGGTACTAAAGTCACGTGTCGAGCACTCCTCGAGTATTTCAAGGTATGTCAGTTTATTCTGGGTTTCCGAGGTCATGGAAAACTAGAAAAGTCATGAAAATTAGGAAAATTTATTTCCAGGCCTGGAAAAGTCATAGAAAAAGGGAAAATGGTGAAAGTCGTGGAAAAGTCTTGGAAAATTACTGGTAAACCTCATTTTGGTGAGAGGCTTCCAGAAGTAATAGGATTACGTACTGAGCGTGATCCAATTCCGTCCCTCACGTGAGGGACAGAAATCAAGAGACAAATGCCTTTCCATAGTCAATACAACAAATGAAAACTAAAGTGAACCCGTTTGTTTACCTGCTACTGATGTTAATACACACACCTAGCTTATCACAGAGGTTGCAGAGGTTGTTTTTATGCGTGAGGGACGGACAATCAATAAAATTGACAAAGACTACAATTTTTTACATGCATTTTCAACTATTTCTTGAAAATGTGATGGCACAGTGTGCCCAGCCAAATTTATTGTGTTAATTTTTTTGATATGATTGTAAAATATGGCTATTTCTTTACTGTTCGAGGTATTATTTTGATTAATTTAAGAAATTTTCATCCAGTGTTTACCAGTTTTGGATCACGCTCTTCTGTGTCCTCCTGAAATCCATGAAATGCGTACAGAAATGAAAGCTGCATTACGGTATGTAATTTTTCTGTGATATTTGCAGGCATACATGAAGATTTATCAAGGGAATGAATTACCAGAGCCAAAGACAATGCTTCAGGTAAGGTACAGTTGTTTTATACATTATGGAAAACTGAATCAGGACTTCAGAATAATTTTGTAGTGCAGATAACTTAACTATAGATTTCCATTATGAAAAATGCAAAACTAGCAAATTGTTCTGAAATATAGTTTTTTTACTTTCAGTCGACAGTTGCCAGAAACGGCGGACCTTTTTCCCTCTGATTTGCCAGATTTACATGCAGGGGTTGAAATTAACACTGGTCCTGTGGTCCAAGACCAGTAAAAAATAAGAAGGAACACTAGATCTGTCAAAGACGCTGGTCCGATGGACCAGTAAAAACATTTACTGACTCATGGAAACATTCTCTGATGCCTAATCCATAGTAAACATTTCTTACTCAATGCGAAGAATTCCTGGTTACCACAAACAATTCTTGATCGCTTTAGAAATTTTCAGATAACTGCATTTCTTTCCAGACATGCTCCAGTGTTGGATCAAAAAGACAATCCCAACCATCCTGCACTCAATGACCTTAAACCAGAAAGTGTTGCAGTATCTCGGTGCCATTTTAAAAAGCACAAGTGGACCAAATTGTTAGCGGGACCAGTAGAGTTCTCTAATCCACTGGTGCTTCTGACCAGCATGAAATTCAGGTTAATTTCGACCCCTGTACATGTAATGGACCTAAAACATAATGACGTCACGGTTTGTTTACATGCGTGCAAATCTATGGGAGAGTCTCAGGGTACCAGACGACATAGGGCCACAGGAAAGCACGTACATGTACATAAACAAGACGTCGTTATGTTTCAGCAGCTGATTTAACGAATCCTTACAAACTGCGTAAGCCCGCTTGCACAACTATGGGGCTTATGCCATTTTCAAAAGTTGCGCAAGCTACGAAATGTTTCGTGAAATCGGCTGCAGGTCCAGTAGCCCTTGATGTACACATCCATGAACAGATTCAATCCAGTTAGTATTCGTTTTTTAAGTCGCCAGTCTTTTAAAAATGTATTCCTTGTTTCATCCTGATTAGGTTTGAGGAACTAGACTACAAGGAACCACGTCTTTTCTCTTGACTTTAGTGCAACAGCATTAGGGGCTGTCTATAAAGTACGTACGCACGGAGGGGGAGGGGGGCGTTGGAGAAAATGCATACACCCAACGTTAAAGCATATGAGTGACGTCACAGAATATGCGTACAGGGGGGTCGGGTGGAGGGGGAGGGGGCGGGCGAAAAAATCGTCATATCATGCGTACGTACTTTATGGACGGGCCCCTTAGCTGTAACCTCCAAATTTGTCATTTTACAAAAATGGCAGCCAAAGCTAACCCTTTTTTTTTTACATTTTGCTGAATCAAGGCAACTGCAGAGGCTAATAACTTGGCGGCAGTAGCAAGTGCGAAGGATAAATATGTGAAAGAAATTGAAGAGGTGAGTTGCTTTTTTTGTGTACACGTAACTTCCAGTGAAGTAGTCAAGATCTTCCTGGGATCTTAATTACGGAAACATTTCTTAAAAGATTTTTTGACATCTCAAAAATACCACGGTATTCGGTATTATTATATAAAATGAAGCTTTTGCGGATACCGTGCGTTTATGATACTGTGCAGCACAGAGCCCTAATATGATGCGCATGTACGCTGGGCGCACCCAAACACGCGCGTGTCGTGCATCGAGTGAATAGTTTGCGCATGTGTGCTACGTGTGCAAGAGTACAGTAACAAAAAAAAAAGCACATGCAGTTGTAAACTGAAGTTTTCAACACTAAACAGACAAAAATATTGCGGAAATCTTTCAAAACAAAGCTCCATTTTAGATAATAATAATATTGGATGTCTTTTCAGGTGATATGAGAATATACCGCACTCGTCATGAAAATACCAAACTCGCCTTCGGCTCTTTCAGTATTTTCATGACTCGTGCGGTATATTCTTATATCACCCTCAAAGCCTTCCAATATTATATAATTACCGAGTACTTTTCTGTTTTGTCATAACAATAAAGATGTGAAGTACCTGTACATACAGAAATTTATTCGGTGCAGGTTTCATGTTTGAGTTTTTACTTCACCCCAAAACAAATTTGCCATGACCAATTTGCTCTCAATTATTCCATTACCACAGGTATGCGGTGGAGACAGGCCTTATCTTAGTCCAGACGAATTAGATCAACACCACGAAAGGATAAAAGCAGCAGCGCTGAGTCTATTCGAAGAGACGCGCAAAATGGGCGGTGAGGAGTTTAGCCAGCCATACTGCGAACGTTTAACGGCTGACCTCAACGAAACCTACGAACAGTACGTCAAGCACAATGACAGCAAGAACCTGTTCAACGTGGCACGCACGCCCATCACGTTTCTCGCTACCATGGTTGTCATGTACGTTCTCTCTGGGCTGTTGGGACTGTTTGGGCTGTATTCATTGGCCAATACAGCAAACTGGTTACTAGGGCTCGCGATGGTGGTGCTTGTTACCTGGGCCTACATCCGGTACAGTGGCAAGTTCAGCGAGGCTGGAGTGTATATTGACTACCTTGCAGAGTTAATCTGGGTGCAGGTTAGTGCCTTATATCATTTTCCCTTTTGTTTGTTTGTTTTATTGGGGGGAGCATAGGTGGTGGGGAGGGGATTTGTGTGTTGGTGCTTTGCAAATGCCTGCAAACGTGGACTTTCTCTAGCAATAGCATACACACCTTCGATATGCGGATGCACAAGAAACGTGGACGTCCACGGTTTGTTTCATTTAAATTCTGGCATTTCCCATGCATGATGAGAACGCTCTAACATTTTCCAACACATTGCAGAACAATACACGTTTTGATAGGAATTATAATAATAGTGTGTTTTTTAGAATGTACTCTTGAACTTTTGTGTGACAAAAACTGGCGGGAGCAAGAACAGCGCCCTCTTGCAGCGAGTGTGGAAAGCTCTGTCTTGCTGTGCTGGGTGCATACAAAGTCCACAGTTGTATGGTTTCCTAATGGGGTCCTCTGTTGTCATGTACAAAAACAGGTTTTGAATGAAACGTTTTTAAAAATTAATTTCAGTGTCATTCGTAATGTTGGTGCCTTGAATGTCTGACATTTGAAGGTAGATGCATTATCCCATAAAACATGGGAAAAAATAAGTCCATGGTTGCAGGCAAATACAAGTAGGGGTGTGTGTGTGTGTTTTTGTGCCCGGGTTTATCCACAACAATAGGGTACAGTTACGTTACACAGTATTCCTGAACTGATGCTTTTAATGTTGCTACAGCTAAAAACATACAAAATAATTATAGTTTCATAAAAAGCTGATGTACACCAGTGTAAACCCTAAAGGAGAACTAACATGACTAAGACAGAAATTGTCAAATTTCAAGTTAGCACTGGCGTCACACGTCTTTTTATTTGCAAATTTCATCCTAAAAGGAAGCACCCAGACCATCGTTGTAACGAGTCTCCCTCAAGTCAAGTCAAGTCAAGTCAAGTCAAGTCAGGCATGTTGGTCAAGTCGGTTCAAGTCGAGTAGTATTTGTTCAAGCTAATTTCAAAATGAGTCTAAACCCTGAATCGTGCATTCGTGTAGGGTATTTTTGTTCTGGCCAACAATGTTCCATGTTAAAAGAAAGCTTTAGTTCTGGAGAACAATTCGGTCCACAAAATGACATAGGCCTTAAAGTTCAATTTCATTTTTAGCAGACCCAAATAAAAAAATCCGAGTCGTGTCAAGTCATTTGAGGTTGGAGTCTCAAGTCAAGTCAAATTGAGGTTCAAGTCCTTTGGACTGGTGGCCTGTCAAATCTCTTTTCTTCTGTCTCGGAAGACTTTCGGAGACAGAGGAAACAGAAGAAAACAGATTGGACAGGTCACCGATCTGGAGGGCGCAATGTGCGCTGCGCGTTGCAGACTGAGAACGGGAGGTCAGACTTGGCCAAGTATGTATGCCTTAAAGGCCCAGTGTATCATTTGCAATGACCCCAAAAAGTAATGGACGAGTTTACAGGGGAAAAGTTCTGAAAGTAAAGATTGAATTAATAGCAACTATCCAATAAAAGGTTTCGGCTCAAAATGATATAATTTTACCAGAAAATAATCTGTAAAGATGAAATTATTTAGATCGTTTGGAAACGATTTACTTATTTTTGGTTCTCATCTACGCGGTCCAAAATGCATGGGCGCTGTGTACTGCATGTGCGTTTTCCAACGCGATGCATTTTTATGGATCGCGCGCACACGCAGTATATGATGTGCGCTACAGAGTGCATGACGTAAGCCACATAGTACCCGATCAACTGAGAACGAATATTTGAAACACCCCGCCAAGACCAGGAAAATGCATATGGAATTTCCTTCTTTTTTTTTACATGGTACATGTACATTTGACAAAGCTGAAATTTCTTCGGATGAGTTTGTTGAAGTCTTTATTTTGATTTATAATGGTTTTATTCGCAGAATCGCTCAAAAACAGATCATCTACAGGGCCTTTAACCGCCAATAATTCGAAATATTGACAGTAATTGTTCGATAACTAAACGTTGGTCGATTTTATTTCGTTGATGTCTCGAAAGCGAATAACTTTTATGTTTCTAGAAAATTATCAAATAAAAAACAAAAACCTTTTGTTTTTCGAGGTGCGACACCCAAAATGCACGGACTGTATATATCTTTAACTCTCACTAATGGAACTTTTCAACATCTGTGATGTCTTCGAACAAAGGCCAGATTCATTTATGCTTTTAGCTAGTAGACATTTATCAAGCTGGTTTGAGCAGTGTGCCATAGCGGAAGAATTAATTATTTAGAACATCTTCAGAAAAGACATCTGCATCACTTCAGAAACTCATCTACAAACGGAACTGAACCCTTTTACCATGGATAAGTCTACCTCATTACAAGACTGAGTGGTAATCCTTGTGATTAAAGGCATGTGATTCACCTGCTTGCCTGAAAACTTCCCTGCATACAAATGTACAAATGTACATGACAAATCACACTGCTAAATTCACCTGTCACTAAATAAAACATAGACACATGATATACAGTATCTTCACTTTTAAGTGAAGATAATTGGATTGTCACTGCTAGCATTTTCCTGTGCAGTGTCTGTTTATTTGTGCATTCTGTACAATTACGACAAGTACAAGTACCAGTATTCATGGTGTTCATTTGGGCTGGTACATTATCAAACAATATACTCCGTTTGCCGTTAGTGGTTCATTAAATGTAGTTTCTGCTGATGATTTTTTTCTTCCCCATTTACATGTAGGAGCCATCCAAAGTTGTCAATATTTTTACAGTTCTACAGAGCGTAGTATTTTCAAGACCCCCCTCCCTCCCTGAAAAACTACTTATCAACTTTTTTTTTCACTGCCGTGAAAGTCAACATTTTACAGTCTTGTAAAGTCCTATGCAGCCATCGACCCCGATATCCTCTTCCCCCTTCCTACGCTTTGTACATGTAGAACCGTGAAAATGTTGACAACTTTGGACGGCCCCTTATGCATACATGTATTTTCAATATGTGTGGTTCATTTGAAATATTCATAGCTATATTTCATATGTCTTCTTATTAGTGTTCCTTTATTATTAGTGCTAGCATTGCCTGTGCAAAAGGTCAGACCATTTATGCATTCTGTACAATCATGACAATTACCGTATGACAAGGGCATGCACCCAGTATTCATTACATGTATTTTCATTCAGGCTGGTACTGTATATTGCCAAGCAATCTACATACTGTTTCTGGTTCATTAAATGCCATTTCTGCTGATGATTTTGTTTTTCATTTTTGCAGGTTTGTAATATATATTTTGAAATACATGAGTAATATTTCAGCAGACACACTTTAATTTCCCCCAAATGTTTTTATGATTACTGAGAAATTATCAATTGTTTAAAAACTTTTTTTGTGAAACGTGTAATACAGACTCCCGAATTTTCCGCATCACGGAGAACACGGACGGAAAAACGGAATTTGATTAAGAACACGGAATCCAGAAAATAAAACAGAAGTGAAAAAAATAATCAGAATAAAACGGAAATCACATGTTTTCTTCAAAAATTGTCTAAATTCAATCATTGGGAACTCTTTCCAGCAGAATATAATCAATCTGATTGCAAGAAACAACTGTTCAAATTATTACCAAAAACATTTTCCTGCAGCACGGCCTCGGCATAGCCTCCTTGGCATGTTGGCCGCTAGCGCTAGGTGCATTTTACACATGATGATCATGGTGTTGGTCGCTACTCCGTTGCTAGTGTTCAATGTTGCAACTCGTTGGAGCGGGTACCAGTGATATTTGTGCCACAAACATGATCGATTGATTAGAGACACAGTTTACGAAAAAATAACATTTCGGTCACAGGCTTTGGACTATTTTCAACTCGCTTGTTTACAGCTAGTTCCTTATTCATACATGTACCTACAGATATATAACAAAGTCGCAAATTTGAGTTTGTATTTAAGCTGCATGGTGTTTTTTCTTCAAATTATTGAAATGCACTAGAATTAAGAAAGCCCAAGCCCAATCCTGTATTTTCGAAAACGCCCAGTAGATCGATCGATCATCAGCTCTCAAGCAGTCTGGTATCCTGCAATGTGTAACGCATGGCCTCAGAACCCGCTACATTTTGTGTTGCCTTTAGTTTAGTTCTCGATGCTATAGCTTATTCATATTGCGATATTAATTCGTCATGTGGACAAAGTGTGGGGAATATGTGGATGGGAACCAATCTATGCTGCGTCGTGCATGTGCACGACGCGTGATATCTGTGCGACTAGACTGCGACCACTGCACTCCATGTGAGCTGGGTCAAGTCAAATAGTTAGGACAGTAAATTTGTTCAAGCTAATTTCAAAATGAGCCTAACACAAAAACTCACATTCATGTTGCTCTGGCCAAGGTTTCTTTAGTGCTGAAATACAATTCGGTCCCCAAAATGACAAAAAAGTAAAAAAGTCTGAATCAAGTCAAGTGAGGGTCGAGTCTCAAGTCAAGTCATTTGAGGTTCGAGTCTCAAGTCAAGTCATTTGAGGTTCGAGTCTCAAGTCAAGTCGGTGAAAAAGTTTGACTAGAGTCGACTCCGAGTCTTGAGTCCGAGTCCGAGTCTTGAGTCCGAATCATTACAACCCTGATCGCTACCCGTTCAATCTGTAAAATTTCTTTTTGTTTGATTTCCACAGGTTTTCGGTCCAGTCTACAAACGTGCTTTGAGCCAAAAGAAACAAGACAAGAAGAAGAAATAGATGGGAATCTCCGTAATGGTTTGGTATCAGAATCTTGCCTTGTCAAATTTCAACAAGGGCTGTATAATACACAATAATAAATCCTTTTATGCAAGAATATTATTTAAAAACCTGCAACTCAAATTCAGTAAAATGTATCGCGTCTTAGTTGAAAAGTTCTCCATTTCATCACCGATGATTTGTATAGTGTGCGTTATTCTTATATATACATGTTCCGATAGATGAAAAATTGTCACGACTAAAAACGTGTTTAAAAAAATACAATTGGGAATTTTAAAAAAGAAAGAAAGATGATAAAGCTCTTAGCTCTCTTCTTTTTAATAAAACTCAGTCGATGGATACTTTACCCAAATAAGGAAACATTTTTTATATCAAGCACTTTTCTTGAATTCAGTGGTTACTTTTACCTGCCAACCTCTGTCCAAAAAAAATGAAAAGGTAAATTTCAAGTCCAAGGCCAACAGGTCCTCTCTTGGGTGTCCACTTAACATACCATTGTGATCACTGAAGCATGTCACCACCCACATATGTCATAATGCATTTGCTCACAAATAAAAAAAACGTGCTTGTAAGTGGTGCTCGGCTGTACTGTTTGCATGCGGTGCCTCCGAAGGAATTTTTTTTTCAATGTCGGCCGATTCGCTGTTCAAAGGTAACAATTACAAAGTGTGTATTTGATGAATATATGACATCCCTGTGTTACTGGCCCTTTATTCCGTGTGTGCTAAGACGACTGTTGACCCTAAAACGTAAAAACCTTTGTGTTTTCTCCAATGAATCTGTGCTTTTCAATGAATCTGTGCCTGTCCTCATCGCTTCGTGTATTGTGTGTCACCATTTTTGCATTGGCTTGTGAGGTGAAGCAACAGTAACTACACGTAAGTGGGCGGGATTAATATTGGGCAATCTCAGAACTGGATGACAAAGGCTACTGCATCAAATACATGTAAACCCAAATAGTGCAGTGGGCAAAATTGTTAAACCCATTTTCATGATAATGTCAGTAATTAAGTCCAATGCGGACACGGCTTTAGATGGGAAATGTTTGCAAATTATTAAATTTGACCATGCCTATATCAGAGATGCTAACATTTAAGATTTAGGCGTAGTTTGTACAATTTTTTCAGCCAATGGCGATCGGTATTGTGACATAATTCTAGAATGCATACACTGTAGCTTCAAATGTGGGGTTTAAATAGGGCTTGGGTGTCAAGTTATAAAATTTCCTGTCCAAAGCGGGTGCCCTGTGGCAAATTACTCTTTTTCAAATTGCAATGTTGGCATCTCTGCTATATGTTTCAATTATTTCAAATGCTTCCAAACATTAAACAAAAAAACACTTAGCAAATGCATAGGAGCTTGTTGAAACTGCTTTGGCAAGGCATCAATAAATAACTCATATGCTATGCATGTATAAACGCATTTATCCAAAGAACACAATCCATAATGTGCAGAGTTGTCTTTGAGTAAAATTTCGAAATCCTGTGCCTTTTGTGGTACTGTTCATGACTGGTCTTTTAGGAAATCAATTTAAAAAAATAATAAATACAAGCATTCATTTCCAATGCAGCTCAGACTCAATGAATTCTTATTTTCACGTTTGGTTTGTGAAGACCCATCAAATAGACCCAACTACAGACGTGATCGAAGAAAAGCCATTTACAAGTTAAACATGTGGAAAGAATAAAGCGATGGCTTTTAATAATGTAATCGAGTTAAATAGATTGCTGCACAGGGACGGATCTGGCTTTTGGTTAAGATTGGGGTTGTGGCTCCTATACTGTGTGCCGAGAACATGCCCTGCTAGGGGGAGCCCAGAAAATTGGAAATTTAGGTGCATTCTCCTTCAATCTAAGGCACTTTAGGGGCTTATTAAAAGGTTTCAGGAAAGGGTTTTTTAATTTCTGCACATTTGTGTAATACAGCACGTTCGTATCGATATATTTATATACTGAGCATCAAAAGAAAACTATCAAGATGTGTTTCTTTTTGTATGCATCTTTGACCCCGTCTTCACTAGAGAAATCGCTTAGTTCGACGTAGAGTAGTTAATCATCGTTAGTTAATCATAGTTAGTTAATGACGCGTGCGTTCCATCTCACTGAGCGAAGATCGAACGAAGAGCGGTATACCCTTCACAACCGCTGATGAAGATCGAGTGAAGCCGTGCGACGCCCGGAAACTCCCCCATCTTGTGGAACGAAGGGAGCGTTCACATTACGATTTTGCTTCATCGAATGAAGCAATTCTGATTTTCGTCGAATAAATCTTCGTCGAACGAAGCGATTTCTATAGTGAGAACTGGGTCTGTGTTAAAGCGTTTATGACTGATGACTACTATTCCTAAATGTCTGTTTCACCTATTGGTAACCCGAAATTGAGCATGACCTTCTTGAGTGCCTCTCTATAGACTGCCGAAGTGAATACGTCACCTTTTGTTGGTTGCCTATAGGCAATTGGATCTAAACTAAAAATCACTTAACCGTGTCTCAGTGCTTTTCCAATGGTACTTTTCCCGACGGCCATGATAGTTTGGATCCAATTGCCATAGCAACCACGTCACACTTCGGCTGTCTATTTGTGGACTGACCAATTTGACCTTTCTGCTGAAAATAGAAAACAAAATATTTTGATAAGTTTTCTCTTGACTTTCAGTATACTACATCAGTAATGGAAACTACAAAGATCTGTGAAGCCATCTTATTGTAGCCACTTAATTTTTCCCGTGAAGAGACCTAAAAACGACATAATGTTATTGTGTGCACTTTCTTATAAGATTAGCGGGGGCAAGAAACTAGTTTCCACAGAAAAACACGAGTAATAATGTCCCGTTTCTATAAAGCACAGAGTGACATTGCGTTTTAGTCTTTTCGATAATTGAAAACTCACAAACGCCGTTATCTCCATGTTTGATTGAGGATGTTATTATAAAACCAACCTGCGTTCAGTACCTCATCAATATTCCAAGAAAATTTGGTCTGGTTCCCTGGCTATACTTCATGGAAAACGGAGTCCTAATACCATGGGAGTTATACAGCCTAATTTTGTACAAAATGATGCGTGTGCACGCGCATTTACATAAATTCATCTTCAGTTATCGTTTTCTCAAAAAGTAAAAAAAAATCATCGCATTTGACAGTTGAAACCATTGAGTAAGGTTTTTATTGATACCATATCATTTGTCATTTTCCCCATTACCATTCTGAAATTTCGCGCTCTCAATCCGTATACTTTCAAGAATATCGTCAAGAAAATTCTTCAATAATTTATCCGGTTACATAACGCAGTGCAGTGATTACGCAAACCTTTCTGCTTCCACATCCAAAATTGGAGATTGCAAATTTCTTGTTTTCTTCCCATGGATATAGTATTGGGAAGGTATTTTATATGGTTGTTAGACTAAGGTTAGACAGAAATCCATTTTCTGGAAAAAAATCTTGACAAGCTCCTTTAACATTTCCATAAAGCTCATGGGAAGTTCCCATAACCCACCCCAACATTTTCTTTGTATGAATGAACTTTGGATCAACCTTTGAAGCTTTTGGTACTACAATCGTGTATAGAGTTGGTGATCCAAAGTTAACGGCCCATTGTATCATTTGGAAATTTATAGAGGTCGGAGGTGGTCGGAGGTACCCAAAGGTACCCGGAGGTAGATTGTTTTTGCTAACGTGTAGTTGGTGCGTTGACGGTGGCCCGGAGCTACGCAGTATTAAAATAACAAGCCGGAGGTAGGTTGTAGCATGTACTACACGGTCACAACAAATTCGACCTCTGGGTTTCAACGACACCCGTATAATTTGCAATTACCCAATTTTGTTTTTCATGAGTTGACAAGAAAAACCTTACTCAGTGTTGATAGCAATGGTAACAAACACCACATGAATTTATTTCCGTCCAAAATGGTATTTCATGTTGGAAATTGACAACCGAAGATGGTTTTCTAAAAAAGGGACTTTTTTTACTATTTACATGTGCACAAAATCCATATATATAGATTTTCAAGGTTTTCTGAAGCATTGATGCATCTATGTAGCTAAATTTCTTCAGGCTAGTTTACCAACATTATTTCTTAGATATTTTACACTCTTATTCCACGAATCTGCAAAACGTATCTTGCGAATGATACATATAGGGCCTTTAATACACATTCATGTGTGCTTGCGACGAGGCACGCCTGTAAAGTTCAGTATAGGCAGGTATAGGACCATGCTGATTGAGTACATTCGGGGTGGATGTACTATTGTGATTGTCAATACTTTGTAAACGACAGGGGTAACAATAAATTGCTATTTAAAAAAAATAGGTTGAACCATTGTTCATGTGTTTGATAATAATCTTAATGTAACCTGGGCAGCCACGCAATTTGTCATTTTAATCAGCTAACATAAACATTGCTTTGACAGTCTTGTTTCTGTAGTCCAAACATGTGAATTGTGACCTACAAATATTATGACCCACATTATTGTGTACCATATAAATGTTGGGTTATAAAAATGTTGATGTAATTGTCCATTTTCTACTTTAATTTTTTCCCCGAATAAGCTTTCTTCGGTTACTGTATATGTTTGGTTCTTGATAAAACTTTATATACGTAATTTCACTGTACAATTTGATGTAATTGATGCATATATAATTATGAATAATGCATGCAGGGAGAATGTGTATTCTGTCAACACTACGGTACTTGATATTTGTTTCGTTGTACTTGCGTTCTGTTCATCCTGGAAAGGTCTGCCTTTTGCAGACAGCTTTTTGTAGCTTGGGGAAAGTTGTTGATTTTGTTTTGAGAAATGTCGGCATTTCCCGGATCTTGTGCCGATACTAGTCCCATAGAAAGGTTCAAGATAATGGGCCGAATACATAAAAACTAACAATTGCTTTTTCTAGGCTTTTACTTCAACATAAAAATAAGCAAGTGCTCACAAGCAAAAGCTTCTACTTTGAAGCAAAAGCAAGAACTAATTTCCTCCAAGCAAAAGATTCCTGGATTGTCAATTGTTTAAAAACGTATAGGCCTACAATGTATATAGAATTAAAGCTTTTGCTTTTGCCACTAAGCATTGCAATTGCTTTACAAAGCCGTTACATAACACGCGTGCCTCTTGATGAATAGCGCTATTGTTCAGAACCCCAAGCTATTGTTATTAAAGGAAGCTTCTGCTTGTTAAGCTTATGCTTTTGCTCGATGCTTCTTATTAGCAGTTGCTAGTTTTTATATTCGGCCCAACATAGCGCCGTAGGCGTATAGAGACCACTTATGCGAAATCATTTCAATAAAGGCAAGTACAAAATGACGCCATTTGAGTAAGCAAACTCGACTCGCCCTTTCCCGTTTGACGTGTCAGTCGCGGATGCTGCTGTAACTTTTCGTCTCAACACGGATTACACCAAGAGAGGCACGTCAAAAAGGCACGAGGTGCGTCTAGTTTGCTTGCTCAAATGGCTTGTCTACTCTTGCATCGCCATCTACGGGGGGAAAATCGCTGTCCAGTGTTGTGACTTTGTGCAATTTTAAGTCGGCTAAAACGTCCTTTAAAAAAGTGCAACGTTGTGTACGTAACGTACCAAACTTGCCCGTTTGAAGCCAAAATGCCTTGCGCTTCCTTTAGAACCCTTTGTAAGCAGTGGCGGATCCAGCCTCATTAAAATACAGGAATACTAAGGAAAAGCGGGGCTACACACCCCTGAAATCCACTGTATAGAGCTTCTGCACCAGCGGCCATGACAGGGGGCAGGTTTTCTTATTTAAATGATGTAACAATAGAACCACAAAGCACCTACTCATGCATGACACATGGTAACAATGTGACTGCCCCCTGTCATGGCCGCCGTGCAAAGGCTCTATTCCTGTATTTTAATTAGGCTGGATCCGCCACTGTGTTAGGGAGCAATCACATTGTCACCGCGCGTCACGCATAAGCGCTTTGTAGATCTGTACAGGTGGTTTAAAAAATAGTTAACCCAAATTAAAAGTGATTTTTCACTGATTTTTTATGAGCAGGTTGTTTGGCACTGTTCCTGAAAAAAATATTGATTTAGCTTTAAGTGGATTTTAAGTACAAAACTGGCTTGTCCACGGGAGCTTCTCAACACTTTGGAGGTCTTCATTGTGTTCAATCGTACTTATGAGAAATGAGGCTCCTGTGGACAAGCTAGTTTTGTACATTCCATGTATAATGAGCCATATCTTGAAATCCACTTAAAGGGCCCCTTATTTAGGATTTTTATCAATGAAATCTATGCTTTAAAACCACTTTACTCAGTTAAAGTCATAAAAATCCTATTTGGAGCTTGCTTTGGGGGTTAAAACAAAGGTTTCTAGTTTTTATGCTAATGAAAATATGCATATTCATGACCAAGGTCACGACGTCACAAGAGGCAAACACAGGAAAAATCACATTGAACTGTGCACAAAAGATTTCACTTTATTCTCAGTTTTCCTGTAACTTTTGTAATCCATGGCTGTTTGAGTTTGTTTTACATGTTGCCTGCTGTAAGCCATGACAAAACGGGGGGTAGAAACTGCAGCAATTTGCCACAAGTCCAACTTGAAGTCTTATGTTTTTTCTTAACTTTTCCCTTCTGCTTCCTTATCTGATGCACTCAAAACAGCGCCCTCTGTCTGTGATTTATTGCAATGAGATCTTCAAAGTTGAAAAATGCCACCTTTTATTGATTTTACCTCCAAACGAACAATAGTATGTCTTGCTGAACAAGTAATCCGTCATTATGAAGCAAAGCTTAGGCACAAAGTTGTTTAGGATGTCACAGGCCCTTTAAGCTAAATCAATCATTTTTCAGGAATAGTGCTAAACAACCTACTCATCAAAACTGGGTAAAAACAAATTGTGGGAGAAAAATCACTTTTAATTTGGGTTAACTTTTTTTTTAATCACCCTGTACAGTTGTCACATTTAAATAAGAAAACATTCCTTTAACATGGCCGCCGATGCAAAGGGTCTATAGCCTTTCTCAGCGAAGACAGAGGAAAAGCACGCCCAAGAAGCATGTGTGTTACAGTGCTATCGTAAGCAACTGTAGACATACTATTTATCCTCAAGGGGTTTAAGTGTATTTTTTATTATTTGGTGATTCAGTATTGTTTTAATTATTTGTCAATGTAAAGGCTGGCTTTTGTACAAAACAATAATTAAATCAAATTGTTTATGACAATTATCACTTTTGGGCTTCGGTTGTCCTTTTATTAAACTACCCCAGCAGCTGAATTAACCGTTGCGTAATTTACGTGCGTCTGGTATACCAACATAATTCCTCTCACATGAACATTTGTGACCCGCTCTGCAAAAAAGGGTCTTAAGTCGCGCTGGCTAGTATTCTTTTTGCGACCATAAAAGGAAATCCGCGGCAAATCCACGCTCAATAAAATACCAAAACACAATGGAAATTCCTGGCGGTGCCCAGATACCGCCTGGAATGTCTGTGTCCCCCTGGAATGTCTGCGTTACGCCTGGAATTTCTTTTGTGTCTAGGTATTTTAATGAGCGTAGAAATGCCACAGATTTCTTTTAATGGTCGCAAAAAGAATACTAGCCAGCGCGACTTAAGACCCTTTTTTGCAGAGCGGGTCACATTTAGTATCCACTTGACCAGACTAAATTTGTCTTTCAATGTGGTGTACGCAGCAAGTGTAAAGTACAGAAACAATGGCGTGTATCACGTTACAACAACAGCGTAGTATGTGACTTTTTAAACTAACTGAAAGTGAAGAATTCAGGGTGCAGCCATTATGCAAATATCACAAGCAAAAGGCTAACTGGCCTTTTGCGTGTTCACGTAAATAGCGTCTGGTGTTAATTTTATGGCATCTCCGGCAACTGAGGCCCTTTATGCCATCAACTATACGGTATTAGCTTTAACTATTATACTTTATTATCAAAAGTGGGATGAAATCCCCGGGGAAAACCTACGCGGTCAAGTAGGCACTGCAAACCCAATCCACATAGACGCCCCGGAATCGAACCACGCCAGAGGTGAAAGGCGAGGAAAGAACCAGTACGCCAACCCGACCGCCCTTAGCGTCTGGTGTACTGGCATAATTCCTTAGCATCCAAATGACCAGACTTGCTATGTAATGTAACAAGTGACAAGCGACAGGTGTGAAGCTAAATATCAGTACCGTGTCCATAACTGTCTTTACAAAATTCCTTTCACAATCCAGACATTGTTCACGGGCCTGAAACATAATGACGTCACGGTTTGTTTACATGCGTGCTGCCCAATGCAATAGACCTATGACGTAATGACGTCACGCAATGTTTACCGCGGTGCATTATGGGTGAAATTTGGGGACGAAATCTCTGCATCGCTAGTTTGCACAATTATTGCAGGGCCACTTTCGCCACTTTTTCCGAGGCCTTAAAAGTTAAAACCATAGTTCCGGCGTCCGTCGTGGGCTTAAAACTCACGCAGGCACAACTAAGTTGACACGAACCATTTTAGAAATTTGCGATCTTTGTTTTTGACGTTTTGTTTGGCCAGCGAAGCGGTTAGTAAAGTTCACAAAGTTACGTGCATAATAGTCCGGTCAATTTGCGGGAAAATTGTGCCTGACCTAGAATTAATTGCAATAGAATGCATTACAACACTGGCTGGTGTATACTAAAAATCTAATATTTTCTAATGAGTGGAAATGTGATTTTTATTTCACGCCAATTCTCGGTAAATTTTGTAAGTTTTTTAATCATTACATTGAGGGCGCCAATTCGTCTGTTACCTATCAGGAATCCGTGCACATTATGTAACAAGCTTCGGGAAACATGACTACTCGTAGCAGACGAAATATTTCCCGTCGTCTGCTAAAAATGAGGCATTATAAACGAAACAGACATCTTATTTTCACATTTCGGAATTTGGTTCGTAGTTGATGGTCAAACAACTGCCCTACCTGCCCTATACCTGTTATTTCTTCTTGTAAATTGTTTTGTAATAATTGTAAATTGTTGTTTGTGTGGATAAAATAGCACAGTGTTGTGTAGAAAAATTATATAATATGGAGATGGTGATAAGGTCCATGCCAAAAACAACAAAGGAAAATATATCTTAGATATTTTCAATTTAATTTTTTTTTTTAAAACACACGTACTTCTTGTGTTGTAAATGTGCTTATTACAAAAATAAATCCCAAAATTCGGCCATCCTAATAGAAATAAGAGCGTTTTTCTTAAGCGAGCACCTGATTTGGACATTGCCGTCTGCTCGCAAGTGGTCATGATTACCATGCACCTACCATCGCGAAACATGTAAGTTGGAGTACGTTACCAGACTAGTTTCTGAGACGTCGTCGTCTGCTCGCAAGTTGTCGTATTACTACGCATCCACTATTACGAAACATACAGACTGAGGAACGTTACCATACTAAATTTTAATTCTTAATGTTTGTCTTCAAAAACTGCTTCAAAAACACCTTTCCATTCAAAAGAAACCATTATATTTGTAATATGTTGTTTATTGAATGTTGCGGACTAGATTCATGTTAGAATGATTTCTATTGCAATTAGTTCTAGGTCAAATCGTAAATTGACTAGACTATAATACGCTAGGCGCTATGCATACAACGCACGCAAACTAGAGATTTCGTCCCACTTTTCACCCATAATGCACCGCGGTAAACATTGCGTGACGTCATTACGTTTCAGGTCTATTATGGTCCTGGACCATTATTCGTTTATTACAGACCGTATGAGAATTTAATTGAACGGCTTGAGAAGAGACTAGGAAAGGGGTAAAGGGTTACGGTTGAATTCATTAAAATGTGATCAGCTTGCAACGTGTTCGCTTGGTGTAGTGGTTAGAGTGACAGAGTCTTCTGTCATGAATGTCCCTGGTCCGATTCCCATTTGTGACAGATTTTGTGCAATACTCGTTACTTTGTTTTAAAAGGTAAAGCATATAGTTAGAAGCTTGAAAGAGCCAAAAACAAAATGGTAGTCTTTGTTCAGGGTGTTAAATGTGTTAAAGACAAATGAGAAAATTTGGCTTATGGTACAGGACCATTATAAATGTAGGCCTAAAACCCACGCGTGCCTTTCCGATGTCCCTATATCGTCTGGTACCCCGAGACTCCACCATAGATTTGCGCATATGTAACAAACCGCGACGTGAGGTCCATTGAGATCCAATCTAAATTGTATATACACCGCAAATCTATCTACATCGGGACGGATACATGTTCATTTCTCACTGCATTCCATGCACAGTGGTTGCCGTTTACTTATAAGATCTTGCATGACAAAGTGAAAAAACTAAACAAGTCGGAAATGTGCAGCATCGACAGTAAGTGTTCAGGTATTCACTATATGTCTTGCAGCTAGCTCTAGAGAGCCTTCGAGATAACAACGTCCCGGTGCAAGGGTGCATTCAATTCAACATTGGGTGCATTCAATTCAACATTGGATGGCGACGACTGTACAGCTTCCTCGGCGTGAAGTTTCTCCGCACTCATGTCAATGTTGGATAAATAAAGGCTTATTTCCTCCTCCGAACTGTCCTTGTCCGATTGCGAAAAGTGATTCTCCCTTTTGAGAGGGCTTCTTTGTCTCAAAAGGGTCCCATCGCTGGACTTCGTTCTTTTCAAGAGGCGCATAGCAGTACGTCCGACTGACCGCAACTGCTCTTCCCGTGCACTGCCCAGAGACACCGCGCGGCGCACACTGTCTAGGCCGCGTCTCGATGGCTTCTTCCCGTATCCGGTTGGCGAATCCTCGCTGGCACTCTGCTCCGAGTCGCTGGAGCTGCTATCGACAGACTCGCGGTGATCCTGCCCCAGACGGCGTGCCAGTTCTCTCTCGATGTCAGCATTGATGTTATTCTCTTTCACCACGACGTCTGTGAGCGCTCTCGAAAACCCGCTCACCAGAGTCAAAAGTACCTACAAGTAAGACAGCAAATTTTAAATGGCAGAAATAATATCCTGCCACAATGAGCTTCCTGATTTTATAATCTCCAAACGATCCCTCTGAACGATCCGGTCCCACTGTGGACTTTTGTTATTTTCCTGTGGTCCAGAAAACTGAATTCGACTGCACTGAGTCACTGATACAGGACTGGGCTCGCAGTTTAAAACGGGCAAAACATGATTAGGGGATTCGAATCTGATTCGGACCATCGCATGAAAAAATATAATACACCGTGCAGCTCGAACAAAACAGGTACTGGTAATCTTTCAGTATCCCAAGCAAAACATGATGGGGCGTCAACCTGCGACATTTGGAGGCCACTCGATTGTGATTTAGTTTACGTTTGGCAATACTTCAGGGGTGTTAAAATCCACACGTTACAAGCGACAAAGGAAGAACGCGCTCACAAGTGGATGAACGCACTTGCAAGTGAATGTATTTGATTTAATTCATTTAAATAGCTTGTTATTTGCTTACGTTGGGGATTTGTGCATAGATCCGACAAGAACAATGACCTCGTTCGAATGAATCTCTCAAGATCTGGATAGACTGGGTAATTAATGGTCCTCGTCACGCCGAAGATAAGTACCATATACATGATTATAATAGTCATTTCATTTAGAATCTCACCTTTGCCCCTTGGTCGGATGCCCCAACGCTCTCCAAGTCTAGTACCTCAAGCGTCTTACAAGATGCAGCAGCCACGGACAGCATGCAGACCCCGCTGTCTCCCAGCCTGTTGTAGTCCACGTTGAGAACTCGCAAACAGCTATCGGATGAGAGGGCTACGGCGAAATAGGCCCAGCCTGACGGCGTTACGCCAGGGTTGGCGCTCAACGTCAGCTCTTTCAAACCTGGTGTTTTACAGAAGGAAGACTAGCACAGATGAGTTTAATTAAGCATGAAAAAGTCCTTCCTCCATGATTCATGCTGGGAGACGAAAGCCGAAAATAAATCTAGGTTTCCAAGTTCAGTAGGGGAATTAGGGAGTGTAGTTAGACTGATGATGTATATGTCCATTTTCAATACTGGAGAGACTTTTTCACCAGGATCATAACTCTGTGCAATGCCAGTTATTTTCTCTTAAAGCAAAATAAATATCTTAAGACAGATCTAAGGAGATAACTTAAGCAACAAATAGTGCAACAACATACCTTTCTGAAAACCCTGTGTACAAATTTCCTATTTAACGTATGTAACATAGGACACATACTTTATGACATTTGTTAGTGTCCTTGTTACATACGGTATATTGGAAATTTGCACACAGGGCTTTCAGAAAGGTAATGTTGTGACACTATTGGTTGCAGTTCTAGTTCTTCTGCTGAAGTTATCTACTTAGATCTATATATCTTAAGATATTTCTTTTGTTTTGAGAGAAGATGAATGACATTGTACAGATATATAATCCTTGGGGAAAAGGTCTCCCCAGTATTGAAAACAGACACATATAGTAACCGGATAGAGGAATTTCAAATTGTCATCAAAAACGGGAGTCTCAGTGCTTTCTTTTGTGACAGAAATTGCAATTAAAACACCCGTGACGCAATACAACGGGCTCAGCATCCAAGACGAGGCTGCTCGTGCTAATTTGAAATTTGTCAATTAATCTGTCACCAGCCGATAATGTAACAAAGATTATCTGATAATGTAGTAAAATGTTACTACACTGTAAGTCAATTTTTGCAACGTTATTGGTTGTTACAATATAGGGTTGCACAGTTCTAAATTAATTTCTATTTTTAGGTTCTAACCGATAATGTATCAGAAACTGATGGATAATGTAGTAAGTTAAACATTTTACTAAATTATATATCGTTTTTGTTACATTATCGGTTAGTGCATGTAGTATTGGTAAACCTTTATTGCATTATCCGTTGGTTACTCCATTGTCAGACGTAACGTGGGCCAATATCTGGACACCGCATGCATTATGTTCAACACTATCGATACATTTTGATTTTGATACTTAACAATGAAAGTACATGTATACTTTTACCTTAGTGAAATATGCTTTATTGACCGAAGTAGCTGCACATAATGAGACTTAGTTTGAGATATGGTATGTCACAAAACATGATTGAACGTCATGGACAAAGACATGTATAATGCAGAATAACACTGAATACCTACGCACCTGGGCGATTGGTTCTCTGCGGAAGCAACCGACACAGCATCTGTATGCCCCTGTCGCCAAGCCGACAATCGCCTAGATCCAGGGAGGTAATACCCGGATGCAGGGACAGGGAATCGATCAGTATGGCTAAACCGTCATCACCCAGCGGAGTTCCATGCAGGCTGTGTGAGGTAACATTAAAGTACAGAAGGTAGATGTCACAAGAGGTTACGGAAATGAGTTAAAATATAATGCGTTTAAAAATGTGTTTGCATTTGAGGTTAAAAGCCCGTACAAAGGATTTGCAATTTTAATCAACAATTTCACTGGGAAAACCTTACTCAAATGTAAGATAGATCCAACAGACCATCCAATGCAACGATTCCACCTGAGATATCTTGTTATGAGGACAATAATATTGAGGATGAATTTATATAAATGCGTTTGCACAAGCATTTTTCAAGGGCGCCCTTATGTGAACGTAGTCTGGTTCCCATATTGAAACGGGAGGAATTCCTCCCGTTTCCGAAAGTTTCCGGAGTTACCCGAATGCACGTCCGGACGTTATCGTTGATCGTCGGGTGCGATTCGTCAGTGTTTCGAGAATTTGAATGGCATGGACGCCGCGCACCGCCGAATGTTTAATTTATGACAAGGCAAGGTTTGAATTATATATTTTTTTCCAGTATATGGGCATGTGGACATTTTTTAAGGCAAACAATTTCTAAGAAGTCTTGATATTATTTTTACCATCAAATCTTTACACGGTACAAACGTCAAAGGTTAGATTAAATTTGTATTGGCCAGATATGGAATACAACTTTGAAATTGTTATATACTGGCTGCGGTTACGAACACTCGAGCCGCAGCGCAGCGCGCTTTAAAAAATTCCGGTTATGGGCTCAACCAATAGCTGCGCTCCTAAAATAAAAAGCATGACGTCATGTTGCTATTTTCGACGTCCCGGCTGCCGGTCCTCATATTCATTCGTTGTATGTGGAATATGTGGAGCGGAAACCAGTCTAATGTGAACGGAACTATAAGACCCCGATTACCATTGCTCCGTTTTCCGTGCAGTACAGCCAGGGAACTTTTTAGGCACGGGAATATCTTTTACAAATTTGGTAACTTGAAACAGCCATTACAAATACAGATTCTTATGAAACTATATAACCCGAGATAGACCCATTCACGCGTTGGAACGGTTTCATCGGCCCTCCTGAATCAATGCATAGTTCCGACCTGTCAATCAAGACAAACCCGCCGACCAATCACAACGGAGCTAGCAGACAGCGCCCTCATAGGTCAAAGTGCATTGCCTCACAACAACATCACGCGATTTTCTGCTCATAGAGTTTGTACAGTGTTGTATGCGGTGATCCGGGTGAATTTTTGGTTTCAAGGCCGGGCGATTCGCTGTTCAAAGGTATTAGAAAGCACGTGTCTCATGATATGACATCCCTGTATTACTGGCCCTTTACTCAGTGTGTTCTAAGATAACTGTCGACCCTGAAACATGAATACGTTGAAAGTCCCATTGGTTTGTGCAGTGTGTGTGGACTTTCTGACGATAGCGTGTGAGGCATAGCAACAATATCCAAGGGGAAGGGTTAATTGGGCATTCTCGGCACTATGCATTGTAGATATCAACTGCTGATTGCAAAAGTGCGTTACTTCCTATCCTCGTCTTGAGAGCGAGATTTGGAACGCATACCTAAATGACACCTTTCCAGTCGACCGTTTGCATTCTATAGACCGTATCGAATAGCCGCCATTTCGTGGGGCAGTTTCCTTGTTCCTTGAGGACATGCATGGTTGCACATATTGTGCTTCCATTGTTGAACGGTTTAATTAACAAAAGGTGCCCCACGAAATGGCGGCTATTCAATACGGTCTATAGAACTGGTGTAAGAGGCCCGATTGAAAATAACGCGTTAATAGGGTCTGTATATGGGCTGCTACCCGAGGGCTGCTAGCACGGTTGCGTTCAAAACGAGGCTCTACACACAGACGCCATATTTTACAACGGATAAAAATGTAGTCAACACAGCAACTGACATAGTAACCACGTTGTATGTATATACGTTGAATATATTCAGCATCGCTGTTGAGCTAAAGTCTATCTTTTCGTGGAGAGACCTTCATGAAATGTCTGAAAGTATATTATTATTATTATTATTTCTTTCTGGTATTCATACCAAGGATTCCTCAATAGTGCTCATTGCACTGTCACTCGCAAGCGTGAGGAAACCCATGAAGAATTAGAATTAGAAATGGCCAGAGACACCGGGGATGATCCCCCTTGCTCTTCACAAAAGAATGCTCTGGGATCTTTAGAGTGCGTTTCCATTACCTAACACACTGGACCAACGGCTTTACATCGCTTCCGAAGGAAGGAGCAAGTGTGGTTGAGTGCCTTGCCCAAGGGCACAGGTACCGTAGCCGTGGGGAGGTTCGAACCTGCAACCCCAAGTTTTCACCTATGATTGCGAGTCAATGACCTAAACCGCTCGGCCACGGTACCCCATATACACGTATATCTAAGGTGAAAATGCATTTCTCAAAAATGTAATTAAAAATTACACAGCCCCTAATCCGTTCTTTATTGGTGGAACTAACGACCAGAATGACCTTGGTTTGTATTGCAGCAAAAACACTGAACGAGTGCCATGGGCCTTGGGGAGCAGCGGCAATCGAACAATGGAAGAGATGAAATGGCTGTATGAACGCTTCACGAAGCACATACAACGCGGATAATTTCAGCCTGGTGACTGTTTCTAGGCAAGCGGTAACCATGCCGACCGGGAAAGCACCATCTGCTCACGTAATAAACAGGCCACGAGGCTTCATACAGAAAACCGCTATACGGTTTGTTGTTCGCCATCAGTTGCAAAAGGTCAACTTCATTATATCCGAGTCTTTACATAAAAACGGTAGCGAAAGTGTGACATTTTGATACGTAAAAATGGCGTCGTGTGGCTTTAGACCTCTTGTACAAAACATATGAGACTGTAGTCGAAATCTTTCTCATAAAATCTTTCTCTTCCAAATTTGGGGTTTTCTATCAAATCGGCTTAAAAAGTAGTTGTCATTGTAGGCCTAGTTTTTATAGTACGCGTGTACATGTGTTTGGGAAAACTGTTTAAAGGCGTAAGGTGATTTTGTTGGTGTAACTCATACGGTTACACTTCAGGTCTTTTTGACCATATGGAAATGTTTATGGAAAAGCTAGGGTAGCTGCTATTTTACATACCCTGAGAATCTGTACTTTCCGAAGTGTCTGAAATATTAATTGCTATAAAGCAAAAACCCAACATTGGCTGTGGTCGTTGTTCAAAACATTTTAAAATATTAACACGTTAAATGTAATATTTCTTTATCGTCTATCCTTGGTTTCGGCATCAGAAAAACAAATTAAAATAGAATGAAAATGTCTCAGTCAATAGACACATTTTTTTTCACGACCTGAAAGTGAGAAAGCTTTGAAAAAGTCAAAATTTGCATAACTTGTAATCTGTATCAAATCCCAGGAGAGGTCATAGTTTTTGATGACCACAATGCCGTCGTTAATAATGCATTGTATTTGCAGATGAAGATTGCAACTAAATGTCAACATGCATGTTTTCCTTTTCGCAACAGACTGAACAAACGATTGAAATGTCGAGTGTTTTCTCCATTTTAGTTCAAATACATATATTTATTACCTGCAGGTATAGTATACCTGCTAAAAATAAATTAATTTCAGCTTATAAATGGTTAGGTCACAACGCGCAAACTTTTAAAATTGTAGTGTTAACTGTTTATAAATTTAAAAAAAGTCAACAGTGGTTGTGGTTAGATGGCAATGTTAATATGTTTATAGATGGCAATGTTTTTTTATGTGGCATTTTAAACATTACCAAGTCAAATGTAACAAAAATAAATGTTGTATTTGACATTTAAAACACCTTCACTGTTGATTCATCAATATTTTGCAGGTACCACATGTTGTATTACCCAAGATTCGTTTTACTCGAAGTTTAATTTTAAAATAGGTAAGGTAGATCATTGGGTAGATCATTGATACTTTTCAAATATCAATGCTTATTACTGATTTGATAGAAAAACACTACATTTAGGAGTGGAAAAATTAAAGATTTTCTTAGAAAACATAATCTCTCTCATGTTCTGTACACAAGGTCTGGGGTGGACTGAAATAAGGAAGACGCTAAGACGTAATTTTTGTCTTTCAATAAAACTTTGTGTGTCAGAACTTGTATCTTGAGATACATGAGATACACCTACATTTTGCTAAGACATGTGATGTGTCTTTGATTGACGACGGTTATATTGCAATCCACCTCAGAAGCCGTGTTCAACTAGTATTCAATTATTTCCCAGAATACTTACAAGAGGCCCGTGAGGGACTTATTGGTCGTCAGAGCCGAGGCAAGAGCCTTCACCCGCTCTTGACTACACACCACGCCCAGGTTGAGATTCAGCTGTGATATGGACTTGCAGTCAGCCAGAGCGTCCATCATGCGACGGAAGTGTCTGTCGGTCATCCGGCAGCCTCGTAGCGAGAGAAGCTTGATGGAGTGCCGCCGTAAAGAATCGCCGATGTCCCGGGCATCACCCGACGAAAGGTTTTCTCCAGACATCTGCACTGTGCCCAGAAGCATTGTGACGGGTTTGTATGGTAAAGTTAGCTTCTAAAAATGCTTTATGGTGTCCAAAACACGCGAAGTTTCTACTCACAGCGGCGATCTTAACAAAATTAAAATAAAAAACGAACCACAGATATCGCCTTGTAGCATCCAAAACGAGCCTCATGGGGGAGTTTTCGGGTGTTTCCTCGGATTTTTTTTCACAACTGTCAATAATTGTATCAACTGATTCCAACAGTATTTGTGTCGATATCCACATGCCAGAGTACCAATCACGAGTATTTACATGCAGTTATATTCTGAAGTCATGTTATCATCCATGCAGTCAATGAACCATATCTTCAACTGACTAATTAACTACTGCGATTGACACCGTGCTTCCCCTCCGCAATGCTCGAGACCATAATTATGCCTGCAGGATTTCGGCACAGTGCCAATAATGCTAGTTGTTCCACAACCGCAGCACAAAGCGTTCTAACTCAACATTTTAGGTTGGATGCACATCTATTGTTATTACAACTTTAATACATTGCTTCATATGCCAACACCGCAGCGTCTATGGCAACCCGCCGCAAACACGCGCGTCAGCGAGGGCGTGCGCATGTTTATCGATTTTCAGTGAATGACGTCCTCAGGAAACAGCTATCTACTCACACAGGGAGGCTGTGGAATTTTCTCCTTGTAATACTAACCATAATACACCGTGAATAGTTAATGGTAACAATAAATTATCACTTGAGGAAATGGTACCATTGTACATTTGAGTAAAACTGTTTGTCAGAAACCATGGGTATTATCTCGATCACCATTTGCACAGCGATCGTTTCCTTTATCTGGAGACACAGTGGATGCGATTGGCTCAAAGTGCAATGACATTGTCTGGGTTTAGTACAGTCAATCAAATATGTTTCATAAAAAACAGGAGTTTTGCAAAAAAAGTACTTTAATTTGTTTCGCGGAAAACACTGAAGAAAACTCGGTAAATGTGTGGTCAACATGATAAACTTCAAGGCCAAGGGAGGGCAAACGCATGATTGCGCGCGCGGGTACATGACTCCAAATTAAATGTTAAGAAAAACCCGTCAAAGCAATTACACGAAGAAAGCGTCCATTTTAGTCTTGCATTAGGAACGCCGGTGGTTATTTGTTTCAAGACTGTCTGGGATTTTAAAGAGGGAATCAGAGTTTGTACTATCCGAAGACTGGGCCTCGCCAAAAATCACGATTTATTTGAAAAAGTCGATAGCCTATGAAAAAAATACAATCCTCCTACCTTTTTAGATTAAAAGTATTTTCCCAATGAGTATTTTCCCAATGAAAAGTATCGGGTCGGCGGGCAATTTATATGCAAATAGTAGTAACCAGGGCGTATAGCTATCAACGTGATACGTCTGGACGATCTCGACGAAGACGCAATCTCACTATGAGCAACTAACAATGGAAATCTGGTACAAACCATTGTTATTAACAGTGGTGTGTGCCCAATTTCCATTGTTAGTTGTTCATAGTGTCTGTTCTACATAGGCCGTTTTCGAAACGCTCGGTCAGGCTCGGTATTTTGAATTCGATGTATGTAGTTTACCCTCGTGATTTTCTTGGTGTTAATAAATATGCTCAAGAGGAGTGAACGCTCAAATTAGCATTGGCCCTATATGTTTCTAAATCCATTAATATTGCTGGGATACACCAGGCCGGAGCCACAGACGAAGACGGTGGTTTTGAAAACAGCAAATATGTCGGAACTGAACTACAGAGGGCGCTGTTAACCGCGCAATGATTCACATAATCTGTCCGTTGTTCGCATGCATACATGGAAGGTAAACTTACGATGAACAATTAAGTGTCCTTAATTTTCAACAGAAGTGAAATTTTCTTATTTTTTTATTCGGAATTTGTCTCTCTAGTAACCGAGGATCAATACGTCAATACCTTTTTATTGTCGTGAAAAGCGGAGAAAAAACTCTGATTCCCCCTTTGAAGGCACAGGATCGATCGTCAGCAATGCGCGCGCGTCAAATTCGTGCCACGAAATACGCAGCTCCATGCCTTTGCTATGGAGCTGGGTATTTCGTAGCATGAATTTGGCGCGCGCGCATTGCTGAAGAGCCTGTGCCTCTAAGGAGTGTGTGCATGAAGGCTATTAAATTTGCGTTATTGGATTTTGATTACACCACACTCTGATGACAAACCGAACAAAAGACGCCGGGTGTTTCCTAAAATCACATGAGAGCATTCTTATAATTGATAACTGCAGAGTGACCAGAACTGGGTGATCTTCGGCATGCACGCTCGCTCTGCAACAACACTGTAACTGTGAGTGGCCTCTGACTCTGTCGTCTGCCTTCTGAAGTCGGTCCGAGATTACTGCTGCCTCCAAAAGGGCTTACTGGATCCGGGTTATGAACAGTGTTATAGCAGGCCTCTGTGTTTGTGCAGTCAAGTTTGTCTCACAGGACAGTCGGCTGCAGCTCATGACAGACGATTGCAAGTTTCACTGTGAACCTCCTTTGATCCAGCGCTGAGAGGTAATTGACTCTGTCTTCTGTCTTCTGAAATCGATCCGAGATGACCGCCGCCTCCAGAAGGGCTTACTTCATGTATCCATGTTATGAACAATGTTATAGCAGGCCTTTGTGTTTGTGCAGTCAAGTTTGTCTCACAGGACAGTCTTCTTCAGCTAGCTCATGACAGACGATTGCAACTTTCAGCGCTGAGAGGTTGTCCAAAAGTGTGGCTTATGTGCCTCGTTGGCGCAGTCGGCAGCGCGTCAGTCTCATAATCTGAAGGTCGTGAGTTCGAGCCTCACACGGGGCAGTCTCTGTCGTTTTGTAATGCTTCCTTTTAATATTATTGTTGTCTGCGTGAGGCTCAGGGTTTGGTAATATCCTCATTTTAAACTGGAATGGCTCGTTTAGTTCCAACCATGCTGCTTGCGACCTGAAAAACAGCTTCAAGTGGACCACGTGGCCTAATGGATAAGGCGTCCGACTTCGGATCGGAAGATTGAGGGTTCGAATCCCTTCGTGGTTGTGCTATTTTGGTATTGGTTGGCATACGGTAACCATACGCGAGGGCCGCTGACTCTGTCTTCTGTCTTCTAAAGTCGATCCGAGATGACCGCCGTCTTCAGAAGGGCTTACTTCAGTCTCTGTCGTTTTGTAATGCTTCCTTTTTATATTATTGTTGTCTGCGTGAGGCTCAGGGTTTGGTAATGTCCTCATTTTAAACTGGAATGGCTCGTTTAGTTCCAACCATGCTGCTTGCGACCTGAAAGACAGCTTCACGTGGACCACGTGGCCTAATGGATAAGGCGTCCGACTTCGGATCGGAAGATTGAGGGTTCGAATCCCTTCGTGGTCGTGCTATTTTGGTATTGGTTGGCATACCGTAACCATACGCGAGTGGCCGCTGACTCTGTCTTCTGTCTTCTAAAGTCGATCCGAGATGACCGCCGTCTCCAGAAGGGCTTACTTCATGTATCCATTTTATGAACAATGTTATAGCAGGCCGTTGTGTTTGTGCAGTCAAGTTTGTCCACAGGACAGTCTTCTTCAGCTAGCTCATGACAGACGATTGCAACTTTCAGCGCTGAGAGGTTGTCCAAAAGTGTGGCTTATGTGCCTCGTTGGCGCAGTCGGCAGCGCGTCAGTCTCATAATCTGAAGGTCGTGAGTTCGAGCCTCACACGGGGCAGTCTCTGTCGTTTTGTAATGCTTCCTTTTTATATTATTGTTGTCTGCGTGAGGCTCAGGGTTTGGTAATGTCCTCATTTTAAACTAGAATGGCTCGTTTGGTTCCAACCATGCTGCTTGCGACCTAAAAGACAGCTTCACGTGGACCACGTGGCCTAATGGATAAGGCGTCCGACTTCGGATCCGAAGATTGAGGGTTCGAATCCCTTCGTGGTTGTGCTATTTTGGTATTGGTTGGCATACCGTAACCATACGCGAGTGGCCGCTGACTCTGTCTTCTGTCTTCTAAAGTCGATCCGAGATGACCGCCGTCTCCAGAAGGGCTTACTTCATGTATCCATGTTAAGAACAATGTTATAGCAGGCCTTTGTGTTTGTGCAGTCAAGTTTGTCTCACAGGACAGTCTTCTTCAGCTAGCTCATGACAGACGATTGCAACTTTCAGCGCTGAGAGGTTGTCCAAAAGTGTGGCTTATGTGCCTCGTCGGCAGCGCGTCAGTCTCATAATCTGAAGGTCGTGATTTCGAGACTCACACGGGGCAGTCTCTGTCGTTTTGTAATGCTTCCTTTTTATATTATTGTTGTCTGCGTGAGGCTCAGGGTTTGGTAATGTCCTCATTTTAAACTGGAATGGCTCGTTTGGTTCCAACCATGCTGCTTGCGACCTGAAAGACAGCTTCACGTGGACCACGTGGCCTAATGGATAAGGCGTCCGACTTCGGATCGGAAGTTTGAGGGTTCGAATCCCTTCGTGGTTGTGGTATTTTGGTATTGGTTGGCATACCGTAACCATACGCGAGTGGCCGCTGACTCTGTCTTCTGTCTTCTAAAGTCGATCCGAGATGACCGCCGTCTCCAGAAGGGCTTACTTCATGTATCCATTTTATGAACAATGTTATAGCAGGCCTTTGTGTTTGTGCAGTCAAGTTTGTCTCACAGGACAGTCTTCTTCAGCTAGCTCATGACAGACGATTGCAACTTTCAGCGCTGAGAGGTTGTCCAAAAGTGTGGCTCATGTGCCTCGTTGGCGCAGTCGGCAGCGCGTCAGTCTCATAATCTGAAGGTCGTGAGTTCGAGCCTCGCACGGGGCAGTCTCTGTCGTTTTGTAATGCTTCCTTTTTATATTATTGTTGTCTGCGTGAGGCTCAGGGTTTGGTAATGTCCTCATTTTAAACTGGAATGGCTCGTTTGGTTCCAACCATGCTGCTTGCGACCTGAAAGACAGCTTCACGTGGACCACGTGGCCTAATGGATAAGGCGTCCGACTTCGGATCGGAAGATTGAGGGTTCGAATCCCTTCGTGGTTGTGCTATTTTGGTATTGGTTGGCATACCGTAACCATACGCGAGTGGCCGCTGACTCTGTCTTCTGTCTTCTAAAGTCGATCCGAGATGACCGCCGTCTCCAGAAGGGCTTACTTCAGTCTCTGTCGTTTTGTAATGCTTCCTTTATATATTATTGTTGTCTGCGTGAGGCTCAGGGTTTGGTAATGTCCTCATTTAAAACTGGAATGGCTCGTTTGGTTCCAACCATGCTGCTTGCGACCTGAAAGACAGCTTCACGTGGACCACGTGGCCTAATGGATAAGGCGTCCGACTTCGGATCGGAAGATTGAGGGTTCGAATTCCTTCGTGGTTGTGCTATTTTGGTATTGGTGGCATACCGTAGCCATACGCGAGTGGCCGCTGACTCTGTCTTCTGTCTTCTAAAGTCGATCCGAGATGACCGCCGTCTCCAGAAGGGCTTACTTCATGTATCCATGTTATGAACAATGTTATAGCAGGCCTTTGTGTTTGTGCAGTCAAGTTTGTCTCACAGGACAGTCTTCTTCAGCTAGCTCATGACAGACGATTGCAACTTTCAGCGCTGAGAGGTTGTCCAAAAGTGTGGCTTATGTGCCTCGTTGGCGCAGTCGGCAGCGCGTCAGTCTCATAATCTGAATGTCGTGAGTTCGAGCCTCACACGGGGCAGTCTCTGTCGTTTTGTAATGCTTCCTTTTTATATTATTGTTGTCTGCGTGAGGCTCAGGGTTTGGTAATGTCCTCATTTAAAACTGGAATGGCTCGTTTGGTTCCAACCATGCTGCTTGCGACCTGAAAGACAGCTTCACGTGGACCACGTGGTCTAATGGATAAGGCGTCCGACTTCGGATCGGAAGATTGAGGGTTCGAATCCCTTCGTGGTTGTGCTATTTTGGTATTGGTTGGCATACCGTAACCATACGCGAGTGGCCGCTGACTCTGTCTTCTGTCTTCTAAAGTCGATCCGAGATGACCGCCGTCTCCAGAAGGGCTTACTTCATGTATCCATGTTATGAACAATGTTATAGCAGGCCTTTGTGTTTGTGCAGTCAAGTTTGTCTCACAGGACAGTCTTCTTCAGCTAGCTCATGACAGACGATTGCAACTTTCAGCGCTGAGAGGTTGTCCAAAAGTGTGGCTTATGTGCCTCGTTGGCGCAGTCGGCAGCGCGTCAGTCTCATAATCTGAAGGTCGTGAGTTCGAGCCTCACACGGGGCAGTCTCTGTCGTTTTGTAATGCTTCGTTTTTATATTATTGTTGTCTGCGTGAGGCTAAGGGTTTGGTAATGTCCTCATTTTAAACTGGAATGGCTCGTTTGGTTCCAACCATGCTGCTTGCGACCTGAAAGACAGCTTCACGTGGACCACGTGGCCTAATGGATAAGGCGTCCGATTTCGGATCGGAAGATTGAGGGTTCGAATCCCTTCGTGGTTGTGCTACTTTGGTATTGGTTGGCATACCGTAACCATACGCGAGTGGCCGCTGACTCTGTCTTCTGTCTTCTAAAGTCGATCCGAGATGACCGCCGTCTCCAGAAGGACTTACTCATGTATCCATGTTATGAACAATGTTATAGCAGGCCTTTGTGTTTGTGCAGTCAAGTTTGTCTCACAGGACAGTCTTCTTCAGCTAGCTCATGACAGACAATTGCAACTTTCAGCGCTGAGAGGTTGTCCAAAAGTGTGGCTTATGTGCCTCGTTGGCGCAGTCGGCAGCGCGTCAGTCTCATAATCTGAAGGTCGTGAGCTCGAGCCTCACACGGGGCAGTCTCTGTCGTTTTGTAATGCTTCCTTTTTATATTATTGTTGTCTGCGTGAGGCTCAGGGTTTGGTAATGTCCTCATTTTAAACTGGAATGGCTCGTTTGGTTCCAACCATGCTGCTTGCGACCTGAAAGACAGCTTCACGTGGACCACGTGGCCTAATGGATAAGGCGTCCGACTTCGGATCGGAAGATTGAGGGTTCGAATCCCTTCGTGGTTGTGCTATTTTGGTATTGGTTGGCATACCGTAACCATACGCGAGTGGCCGCTGACTCTGTCTTCTGTCTTCTAAAGTCGATCCGAGATGACCGCCGTCTCCAGAAGGGCTTACTTCATGTATCCATTTTATGAACAATGTTATAGCAGGCCTTTGTGTTTGTGCAGTCAAGTTTGTCTCACAGGACAGTCTTCTTCAGCTAGCTCATGACAGACGATTGCAACTTTCAGCGCTGAGAGGTTGTCCAAAAGTGTGGCTCATGTGCCTCGTTGGCGCAGTCGGCAGCGCGTCAGTCTCATAATCTGAAGGTCGTGAGTTCGAGCCTCGCACGGGGCAGTCTCTGTCGTTTTGTAATGCTTCCTTTTTATATTATTGTTGTCTGCGTGAGGCTCAGGGTTTGGTAATGTCCTCATTTTAAACTGGAATGGCTCGTTTGGTTCCAACCATGCTGCTTGCGACCTGAAAGACAGCTTCACGTGGACCACGTGGCCTAATGGATAAGGCGTCCGACTTCGGATCGGAAGATTGAGGGTTCGAATCCCTTCGTGGTTGTGCTATTTTGGTATTGGTTGGCATACCGTAACCATACGCGAGTGGCCGCTGACTCTGTCTTCTGTCTTCTAAAGTCGATCCGAGATGACCGCCGTCTCCAGAAGGGCTTACTTCAGTCTCTGTCGTTTTGTAATGCTTCCTTTATATATTATTGTTGTCTGCGTGAGGCTCAGGGTTTGGTAATGTCCTCATTTAAAACTGGAATGGCTCGTTTGGTTCCAACCATGCTGCTTGCGACCTGAAAGACAGCTTCACGTGGACCACGTGGCCTAATGGATAAGGCGTCCGACTTCGGATCGGAAGATTGAGGGTTCGAATTCCTTCGTGGTTGTGCTATTTTGGTATTGGTGGCATACCGTAGCCATACGCGAGTGGCCGCTGACTCTGTCTTCTGTCTTCTAAAGTCGATCCGAGATGACCGCCGTCTCCAGAAGGGCTTACTTCATGTATCCATGTTATGAACAATGTTATAGCAGGCCTTTGTGTTTGTGCAGTCAAGTTTGTCTCACAGGACAGTCTTCTTCAGCTAGCTCATGACAGACGATTGCAACTTTCAGCGCTGAGAGGTTGTCCAAAAGTGTGGCTTATGTGCCTCGTTGGCGCAGTCGGCAGCGCGTCAGTCTCATAATCTGAAGGTCGTGAGTTCGAGCCTCGCACGGGGCAGTCTCTGTCGTTTTGTAATGCTTCCTTTTTATATTATTGTTGTCTGCGTGAGGCTCAGGGTTTGGTAATGTCCTCATTTTAAACTGGAATGGCTCGTTTGGTTCCAACCATGCTGCTTGCGACCTGAAAGACAGCTTCACGTGGACCACGTGGCCTAATGGATAAGGCGTCCGACTTCGGATCGGAAGATTGAGGGTTCGAATCCCTTCGTGGTTGTGCTATTTTGGTATTGGTTGGCATACCGTAACCATACGCGAGTGGCCGCTGACTCTGTCTTCTGTCTTCTAAAGTCGATCCGAGATGACCGCCGTCTCCAGAAGGGCTTACTTCAGTCTCTGTCGTTTTGTAATGCTTCCTTTATATATTATTGTTGTCTGCGTGAGGCTCAGGGTTTGGTAATGTCCTCATTTAAAACTGGAATGGCTCGTTTGGTTCCAACCATGCTGCTTGCGACCTGAAAGACAGCTTCACGTGGACCACGTGGCCTAATGGATAAGGCGTCCGACTTCGGATCGGAAGATTGAGGGTTCGAATTCCTTCGTGGTTGTGCTATTTTGGTATTGGTGGCATACCGTAGCCATACGCGAGTGGCCGCTGACTCTGTCTTCTGTCTTCTAAAGTCGATCCGAGATGACCGCCGTCTCCAGAAGGGCTTACTTCATGTATCCATGTTATGAACAATGTTATAGCAGGCCTTTGTGTTTGTGCAGTCAAGTTTGTCTCACAGGACAGTCTTCTTCAGCTAGCTCATGACAGACGATTGCAACTTTCAGCGCTGAGAGGTTGTCCAAAAGTGTGGCTTATGTGCCTCGTTGGCGCAGTCGGCAGCGCGTCAGTCTCATAATCTGAAGGTCGTGAGTTCGAGCCTCACACGGGGCAGTCTCTGTCGTTTTGTAATGCTTCCTTTTTATATTATTGTTGTCTGCGTGAGGCTCAGGGTTTGGTAATGTCCTCATTTAAAACTGGAATGGCTCGTTTGGTTCCAACCATGCTGCTTGCGACCTGAAAGACAGCTTCACGTGGACCACGTGGTCTAATGGATAAGGCGTCCGACTTCGGATCGGAAGATTGAGGGTTCGAATTCCTTCGTGGTTGTGCTATTTTGGTATTGGTGGCATACCGTAACCATACGCGAGTGGCCGCTGACTCTGTCTTCTGTCTTCTAAAGTCGATCCGAGATGACCGCCGTCTCCAGAAGGGCTTACTTCATGTATCCATGTTATGAACAATGTTATAGCAGGCCTTTGTGTTTGTGCAGTCAAGTTTGTCTCACAGGACAGTCTTCTTCAGCTAGCTCATGACAGACGATTGCAACTTTCAGCGCTGAGAGGTTGTCCAAAAGTGTGGCTTATGTGCCTCGTTGGCGCAGTCGGCAGCGCGTCAGTCTCATAATCTGAAGGTCGTGAGTTCGAGCCTCACACGGGGCAGTCTCTGTCGTTTTGTAATGCTTCGTTTTTATATTATTGTTGTCTGCGTGAGGCTAAGGGTTTGGTAATGTCCTCATTTTAAACTGGAATGGCTCGTTTGGTTCCAACCATGCTGCTTGCGACCTGAAAGACAGCTTCACGTGGACCACGTGGCCTAATGGATAAGGCGTCCGATTTCGGATCGGAAGATTGAGGGTTCGAATCCCTTCGTGGTTGTGCTACTTTGGTATTGGTTGGCATACCGTAACCATACGCGAGTGGCCGCTGACTCTGTCTTCTGTCTTCTAAAGTCGATCCGAGATGACCGCCGTCTCCAGAAGGACTTACTCATGTATCCATGCTATGAACAATGTTATAGCAGGCCTTTGTGTTTGTGCAGTCAAGTTTGTCTCACAGGACAGTCTTCTTCAGCTTGCTCATGACAGACGATTGTAACTTTCAGCGCTGAGAGGTTGTCCAAAAGTGTGGCTTATGTGCCTCGTTGGCGCAGTCGGCAGCGCGTCAGTCTCATAATCTGAAGGTCGTGAGTTCGAGCCTCACACGGGGCAGTCTCTGTCGTTTTGTAATGCTTCCTTTTTATATTATTGTTGTCTGCGTGAGGCTCAGGGTTTGGTAATGTCCTCATTTTAAACTGGAATGGCTCGTTTGGTTCCAACCATGCTGCTTGCGACCTGAAAGACAGCTTCACGTGGACCACGTGGCCTAATGGATAAGGCGTCCGACTTCGGATCGGAAGATTGAGGGTTCGAATCCCTTCGTGGTTGTGCTATTTTGGTATTGGTTGGCATACCGTAACCATACGCAAGTAGCCGCTGACTCTGTCTTCTGTCTTCTAAAGTCGATCCGAGATGACCGCCGTCTCCAGAAGGGCTTACTTCAGTCTCTGTCGTTTTGTAATGCTTCCTTTTTATATTATTGTTGTCTGCGTGAGGCTCAGGGTTTGGTAATGTCCTCATTTAAAACTGGAATGGCTCGTTTGGTTCCAACCATGCTGCTTGCGACCTGAAAGACAGCTTCACGTGGACCACGTGGCCTAATGGATAAGGCGTCCGACTTCGGATCGGAAGATTGAGGGTTCGAATTCCTTCGTGGTTGTGCTATTTTGGTATTGGTGGCATACCGTAACCATACGCGAGTGGCCGCTGACTCTGTCTTCTGTCTTCTAAAGTCGATCCGAGATGACCGCCGTCTCCAGAAGGGCTTACTTCATGTATCCATGTTATGAACAATGTTATAGCAGGCCTTTGTGTTTGTGCAGTCAAGTTTGTCTCACAGGACAGTCTTCTTCAGCTAGCTCATGACAGACGATTGCAACTTTCAGCGCTGAGAGGCTGTCCAAAAGTGTGGCTTATGTCCCTCGTTGGCGCAGTCGGCAGCGCGTCAGTCTCATAATCTGAAGGTCGTGAGTTCGAGCCTCACACGGGGCAGTCTCTGTCGTTTTGTAATGCTTCGTTTTTATATTATTGTTGTCTGCGTGAGGCTCAGGGTTTGGTAATGTCCTCATTTTAAACTGGAATGGCTCGTTTGGTTCCAACCATGCTGCCTGCGACCTGAAAGACAGCTTCACGTGGACCACGTGGCCTAATGGATAAGGCGTCCGACTTCGGATCGGAAGTTTGAGGGTTCGAATCCCTTCGTGGTTGTGCTATTTTGGTATTGGTTGGCATACCGTAACCATACGCGAGTGGCCGCTGACTCTGTCTTCTGTCTTCTAAAGTCGATCCGAGATGACCGCCGTCTCCAGAAGGGCTTACTTCATGTATCAATGTTATAGCAGGCCTTTGTGTTTGTGCAGTCAAGTTTGTCTCACAGGACAGTCTTCTTCAGCTAGCTCATGACAGACGATTGCAACTTTCAGCGCTGAGAGGTTGTCCAAAAGTGTGGCTTATGTGCCTCGTTGGCGCAGTCGGCAGCGCGTCAGTCTCATAATCTGAAGGTCGTGAGTTCGAGCCTCACACGGGGCAGTCTCTGTCGTTTTGTAATGCTTCCTTTTTATATTATTGTTGTCTGCGTGAGGCTCAGGGTTTGGTAATGTCCTCATTTTAAACTGGAATGGCTCGTTTGGTTCCAACCATGCTGCTTGCGACCTGAAAGACAGCTTCACGTGGACTACGTGGCCTAATGGATAAGGCGTCCGACTTCGGATCGGAAGATTGAGGGTTCGAATCCCTTCGTGGTTGTGCTATTTTGGTATTGGTTGGCATACCGTAACCATACGCGAGTGGCCGCTGACTCTGTCTTCTGTCTTCTAAAGTCGATCCGAGATGACCGCCGTCTCCAGAAGGGCTTACTTCATGTATCCATGTTATGAACAATGTTATAGCAGGCCTTTGTGTTTGTGCAGTCAAGTTTGTCTCACAGGACAGTCTTCTTCAGCTAGCTCATGACAGACGATTGCAACTTTCAGCGCTGAGAGGTTGTCCAAAAGAGTGGCTTATGTGCCTCGTCGGCAGCGCGTCAGTCTCATAATCTGAAGGTCGTGATTTCGAGACTCACACGGGGCAGTCTCTGTCGTTTCGTAATGCTTCCTTTTTATATTATTGTTGTCTGCGTGAGGCTCAGGGTTTGGTAATGTCCTCATTTTAAACTGGAAAGGCTCGTTTGGTTCCAACCATGCTGCTTGCGACCTGAAAGATAGTTTCACGTGGACCACGTGGCCTAATGGATAAGGCGTCCGACTCCGGATCGGAAGATTGAGTGTTCGAATCCCTTCGTGGTTGTGCTATTTTGGTATTGGTTGGCATACCGTAACCATACGCGAGTGGCCGCTGACTCTGTCTTCTGTCTTCTAAAGTCGATCCGAGATGACCGCCGTCTCCAGAAGGGCTTACTTCATGTATCCATGTTATGAACAATGTTATAGCAGGCCTTTGTGTTTGTGCAGTCAAGTTTGTCTCACAAGACAGTCTTCTTCAGCTAGCTCATGACAGACGATTGCAACTTTCAGCCCTGAGAGGTTGTCCAAAAGTGTGGCTTATGTGCCTCGTTGGCGCAGTCGGCAGCGCGTCAGTCTCATAATCTGAAGGTCGTGAGTTCGAGCCTCACACGGGGCAGTCTCTGTCGTTTTGTAATGCTTCCTTTTTATATTATTGTTGTCTGCGTGAGGCTCAGGGTTTGGTAATGTCCTCATTTTAAACTGGAATGGCTCGTTTGGTTCCAACCATGCTGCTTGCGACCTGAAAGACAGCTTCACGTGGACCACGTGGCCTAATGGATAAGGCGTCCGACTTCGGATCGGAAGATTGAGGGTTCGAATTCCTTCGTGGTTGTGTTATTTTGGTATTGGTGGCATACCGTAACCATACGCGAGTGGCCGCTGACTCTGTCTTCTGTCTTCTAAAGTCGATCCGAGATGACCGCCGTCTCCAGAAGGGCTTACTTCATGTATCCATGTTATGAACAATGTTATAGCAGGCCTTTGTGTTTGTGCAGTCAAGTTTGTCTCACAGGACAGTCTTCTTCAGCTAGCTCATGACAGACGATTGCAACTTTCAGCGCTGAGAGGCTGTCCAAAAGTGTGGCTTATGTCCCTCGTTGGCGCAGTCGGCAGCGCGTCAGTCTCATAATCTGAAGGTCGTGAGTTCGAGCCTCACACGGGGCAGTCTCTGTCGTTTTGTAATGCTTCCTTTTTATATTATTGTTGTCTGCGTGAGGCTCAGGGTTTGGTAATGTCCTCATTTTAAACTGGAATGGCTCGTTTGGTTCCAACCATGCTGCTTGCGACCTGAAAGACAGCTTCACGTGGACCACGTGGCCTAATGGATAAGGCGTCCGACTTCGGATCGGAAGATTGAGGGTTCGAATCCCTTCGTGGTTGTGCTATTTTGGTATTGGTTGGCATACCGTAACCATACGCGAGTGGCCGCTGACTCTGTCTTCTGTCTTCTAAAGTCGATCCGAGATGACCGCCGTCTCCAGAAGGGCTTACTTCATGTATCCATGTTATGAACAATGTTATAGCAGGCCTTTGTGTTTGTGCAGTCAAGTTTGTCACACAAGACAGTCTTCTTCAGCTAGCTCATGACAGACGATTGCAACGTTCAGCGCTGAGAGGTTGTCCAAAAGAGTGGCTTATGTGCCTCGTCGGCAGCGCGTCAGTCTCATAATCTGAAGGTCGTGATTTCGAGACTCACACGGGGCAGTCTCTGTCGTTTTGTAATTCTTCCTTTTTATATTATTGTTGTCTGCGTGAGGCTCAGGGTTTGGTAATGTCCTCATTTTAAACTGGAAAGGCTCGTTTGGTTCCAACCATGCTGCTTGCGACCTGAAAGACAGCTTCACGTGGACCACGTGGCCTAATGGATAAGGCGTCCGACTCCGGATCGGAAGATTGAGTGTTCGAATCCCTTCGTGGTTGTGCTATTTTGGTATTGGTTGGCATACCGTAACCATACGCGAGTGGCCGCTGACTCTGTCTTCTGTCTTCTAAAGTCGATCCGAGATGACCGCCGTCTCCAGAAGGGCTTACTTCATGTATCCATGTTATGAACAATGTTATAGCAGGCCTTTGTGTTTGTGCAGTCAAGTTTGTCTCACAGGACAGTCTTCTTCAGCTAGCTCATGACAGACGATTGCAACTTTCAGCCCTGAGAGGTTGTCCAAAAGAGTGGCTTATGTGCCTCGTCGGCAGCGCGTCAGTCTCATAATCTGAAGGTCGTGATTTCGAGACTCACACGGGGCAGTCTCTGTCGTTTTGTAATTCTTCCTTTTTATATTATTGTTGTCTGCGTGAGGCTCAGGGTTTGGTAATGTCCTCATTTTAAACTGGAAAGGCTCGTTTGGTTCCAACCATGCTGCTTGCGACCTGAAAGACAGCTTCACGTGGACCACGTGGCCTAATGGATAAGGCGTCCGACTCCGGATCGGAAGATTGAGTGTTCGAATCCCTTCGTGGTTGTGCTATTTTGGTATTGGTTGGCATACCGTAACCATACGCGAGTGGCCGCTGACTCTGTCTTCTGTCTTCTAAAGTCGATCCGAGATGACCGCCGTCTCCAGAAGGACTTACTCATGTATCCATGTTATGAACAATGTTATAGCAGGCCTTTGTGTTTGTGCAGTCAAGTTTGTCTCACAGGACAGTCTTCTTCAGCTAGCTCATGACAGACGATTGCAACTTTCAGCGCTGAGAGGTTGTCCAAAAGTGTGGCTTATGTGCCTCGTTGGCGCAGTCGGCAGCGCGTCAGTCTCATAATCTGAAGGTCGTGAGTTCGAGCCTCACACGGGGCAGTCTCTGTCGTTTTGTAATGCTTCCTTTTTATATTATTGTTGTCTGCGTGAGGCTCAGGGTTTGTTAATCTCCTCATTTTAAACTGGAATGGCTCGTTTGGTTCCAACCATGCTGCTTGTGACCTGAAAGACAGCTTCACGTGGACCACGTGGCCTAATGGATAAGGCGTCCGACTTCGGATCGGAAGATTGAGGGTTCGAATCCCTTCGTGGTTGTGCTATTTTGGTATTGGTTGGCATACCGTAACCATACGCGAGTGGCCGCTGACTCTGTCTTCTGTCTTCTAAAGTCGATCCGAGATGACCGCCGTCTCCAGAAGGACTTACTCATGTATCCATGTTATGAACAATGTTATAGCAGGCCTTTGTGTTTGTGCAGTCAAGTTTGTCTCACAGGACAGTCTTCTTCAGCTAGCTCATGACAGACGATTGCAACTTTCAGCGCTGAGAGGTTGTCCAAAAGTGTGGCTTATGTGCCTCGTTGGCGCAGTCGGCAGCGCGTCAGTCTCATAATCTGAAGGTCGTGAGTTCGAGCCTCACACGGGGCAGTCTCCGTCGTTTTGTAATGCTTCCTTTTTATATTATTGTTGTCTGCGTGAGGCTCAGGGTTTGGTTATGTCCTCATTTTAAACTGGAATGGCTCGTTTGGTTCCAACCATGCTGCTTGCGACCTGAAAGACAGCTTCACGTGGACCACGTGGCCTAATGGATAAGGCGTCCGATTTCGGATCGGAAGATTGAGGGTTCGAATCCCTTCGTGGTTGTGCTATTTTGGTATTGGTTGGCATACCGTAATCATACGCGAGTGGCCGCTGACTCTGTCTTCTGAAGGACTTACTCATGTATCCATGTTATGAACAATGTTATAGCAGGCCTTTGTGTTTGTGCAGTCAAGTTTGTCTCACAGGACAGTCTTCTTCAGCTAGCTCATGACAGACGATTGCAACTTTCAGCGCTGAGAGGTTGTCCAAAAGTGTAGCTTATGTGCCTCGTTGGCGCAGTCGGCAGCGCGTCAGTCTCATAATCTGAAGGTCGTGAGTTCGAGCCTCACACGGGGCAGTCTCTGTCGTTTTGTAATGCTTCTTTTTTATATTATTGTTGTCTGCGTGAGGCTCAGGGTTTGGTAATGTCCTCATTTTAAACTGGAATGGCTCGTTTGGTTCCAACCATGCTGCTTGCGACCTGAAAGACAGCTTCACGTGGACCACGTGGCCTAATGGATAAGGCGTCCGACTTCGGATCGGAAGATTGAGGGTTCGAATCCCTTCGTGGTTGTGCTATTTTGGTATTGGTTGGCATACCGTAACCGTACGCGAGTGGCCGCTGACTCTGTCTTCTGTCTTCTAAAGTCGATCCGAGATGACCGCCGTCTCCAGAAGGACTTACTCATGTATCCATGTTATGAACAATGTTATAGCAGGCCTTTGTGTTTGTGCAGTCAAGTTTGTATCACAGGACAGTCTTCTTCAGCTAGCTCATGACAGACGATTGCAACTTTCAGCGCTGAGAGGTTGTCCAAAAGTGTGGCTTATGTGCCTCGTTGGCGCAGTCGGCAGCGCGTCAGTCTCATAATCTGAAGGTCGTGAGTTCGAGCCTCACACGGGGCAGTCTCTGTCGTTTTGTAATGCTTCCTTTTTATATTATTGTTGTCTGCGTGAGGCTCAGGGTTTGGTAATGTCCTCATTTTAAACTGGAATGGCTCGTTTGGTTCCAACCATGCTGCTTGCGACCTGAAAGACAGCTTCACGTGGACCACGTGGCCTAATGGATAAGGCGTCCGACTTCGGATCGGAAGATTGAGGGTTCGAATCCCTTCGTGGTTGTGCTATTTTGGTATTGGTTGGCATACCGTAACCATACGCGAGTGGCCGCTGACTCTGTCTTCTGTCTTCTAAAGTCGATCCGAGATGACCGCCGTCTCCAGAAGGACTTACTCATGTATCCATGTTATGAACAATGTTATAGCAGGCCTTTGTGTTTGTGCAGTCAAGTTTGTCTCACGGGACAGTCTTCTTCAGCTAGCTCATGACAGACGATTGCAACTTTCAGCGCTGAGAGGTTGTCCAAAAGTGTGGCTTATGTGCCTCGTTGGCGCAGTCGGCAGCGCGTCAGTCTCATAATCTGAAGGTCGTGAGTTCGAGCCTCACACGGGGCAGTCTCTGTCGTTTTGTAATGCTTCCTTTTTATATTATTGTTGTCTGCGTGAGGCTCAGGGTTTGGTAATGTCCTCATTTTAAACTGGAATGGCTCGTTTGGTTCCAACCATGCTGCTTGCGACCTGAAAGACAGCTTCACGTGGACCACGTGGCCTAATGGATAAGGCGTCCGACTTCGGATCGGAAGATTGAGGGTTCGAATCCCTTCGTGGTTGTGCTATTTTGGTATTGGTTGGCATACCGTAACCATACGCGAGTGGCCGCTGACTCTGTCTTCTGTCTTCTAAAGTCGATCCGAGATGACCGCCGTCTCCAGAAGGACTTACTCATGTATCCATGTTATGAACAATGTTATAGCAGGCCTTTGTGTTTGTGCAGTCAAGTTTGTCTCACGGGACAGTCTTCTTCAGCTAGCTCATGACAGACGATTGCAACTTTCAGCGCTGAGAGGTTGTCCAAAAGTGTGGCTTATGTGCCTCGTTGGCGCAGTCGGCAGCGCGTCAGTCTCATAATCTGAAGGTCGTGAGTTCGAGCCTCACACGGGGCAGTCTCTGTCGTTTTGTAATGCTTCCTTTTTATATTATTGTTGTCTGCGTGAGGCTCAGGGTTTGGTAATGTCCTCATTTTAAACTGGAATGGCTCGTTTGGTTCCAACCATGCTGCTTGCGACCTGAAAGACAGCTTCACGTGGACCACGTGGCCTAATGGATAAGGCGTCCGACTTCGGATCGGAAGATTGAGGGTTCGAATCCCTTCGTGGTTGTGCTATTTTGGTATTGGTTGGCATACCGTAACCATACGCGAGTGGCCGCTGACTCTGTCTTCTGTCTTCTAAAGTCGATCCGAGATGACCGCCGTCTCCAGAAGGACTTACTCATGTATCCATGTTATGAACAATGTTATAACAGGCCTTTGTGTTTGTGCAGTCAAGTTTGTCTCACGGGACAGTCTTCTTCAGCTAGCTCATGACAGACGATTGCAACTTTCAGCGCTGAGAGGTTGTCCAAAAGTGTGGCTTATGTGCCTCGTTGGCGCAGTCGGCAGCGCGTCAGTCTCATAATCTGAAGGTCGTGAGTTCGAGCCTCACACGGGGCAGTCTCTGTCGTTTTGTAATGCTTCCTTTTTATATTATTGTTGTCTGCGTGAGGCTCAGGGTTTGGTAATGTCCTCATTTTAAACTGTAATGGCTCGTTTGGTTCCAACCATGCTGCTTGCGACCTGAAAGACAGCTTCACGTGGACCACGTGGCTTAATGGATAAGGCGTCCGACTTCGGATCGGAAGATTGAGGGTTCGAATCCCTTCGTGGTTGTGCTATTTTGGTATTGGTTGGCATACCGTAACCATACGCGAGTGGCCGCTGACTCTGTCTTCTGTCTTCTAAAGTCGATCCGAGATGACCGCCGTCTCCAGAAGGACTTACTCATGTATCCATGTTATGAACAATGTTATAGCAGGCCTTTGTGTTTGTGCAGTCAAGTTTGTCTCACGGGACAGTCTTCTTCAGCTAGCTCATGACAGACGATTGCAACTTTCAGCGCTGAGAGGTTGTCCAAAAGTGTGGCTTATGTGCCTCGTTGGCGCAGTCGGCAGCGCGTCAGTCTCATAATCTGAAGGTCGTGAGTTCGAGCCTCACACGGGGCAGTCTCTGTCGTTTTGTAATGCTTCCTTTTTATATTATTGTTGTCTGCGTGAGGCTCAGGGTTTGGTAATGTCCTCATTTTAAACTGGAATGGCTCGTTTGGTTCCAACCATGCTGCTTGCGACCTGAAAGACAGCTTCACGTGGACCACGTGGCCTAATGGATAAGGCGTCCGACTTCGGATCGGAAGATTGAGGGTTCGAATCCCTTCGTGGTTGTGCTATTTTGGTATTGGTTGGCATACCGTAACCATACGCGAGTGGCCGCTGACTCTGTCTTCTGTCTTCTAAAGTCGATCCGAGATGACCGCCGTCTCCAGAAGGACTTACTCATGTATCCATGTTATGAACAATGTTATAGCAGGCCTTTGTGTTTGTGCAGTCAAGTTTGTCTCACGGGACAGTCTTCTTCAGCTAGCTCATGACAGACGATTGCAACTTTCAGCGCTGAGAGGTTGTCCAAAAGTGTGGCTTATGTGCCTCGTTGGCGCAGTCGGCAGCGCGTCAGTCTCATAATCTGAAGGTCGTGAGTTCGAGCCTCACACGGGGCAGTCTCTGTCGTTTTGTAATGCTTCCTTTTTATATTATTGTTGTCTGCGTGAGGCTCAGGGTTTGGTAATGTCCTCATTTTAAACTGGAATGGCTCGTTTGGTTCCAACCATGCTGCTTGCGACCTGAAAGACAGCTTCACGTGGACCACGTGGCCTAATGGATAAGGCGTCCGACTTCGGATCGGAAGATTGAGGGTTCGAATCCCTTCGTGGTTGTGCTATTTTGGTATTGGTTGGCATACCGTAACCATACGCGAGTGGCCGCTGACTCTGTCTTCTGTCTTCTAAAGTCGATCCGAGATGACCGCCGTCTCCAGAAGGACTTACTCATGTATCCATGTTATGAACAATGTTATAGCAGGCCTTTGTGTTTGTGCAGTCAAGTTTGTCTCACGGGACAGTCTTCTTCAGCTAGCTCATGACAGACGATTGCAACTTTCAGCGCTGAGAGGTTGTCCAAAAGTGTGGCTTATGTGCCTCGTTGGCGCAGTCGGCAGCGCGTCACTCTCATAATCTGAAGGTCGTGAGTTCGAGCCTCACACGGGGCAGTCTCTGTCGTTTTGTAATGCTTCCTTTTTATATTATTGTTGTCTGCGTGAGGCTCAGGGTTTGGTAATGTCCTCATTTTAAACTGGAATGGCTCGTTTGGTTCCAACCATGCTGCTTGCGACCTGAAAGACAGCTTCACGTGGACCACGTGGCCTAATGGATAAGGCGTCCGACTTCGGATCGGAAGATTGAGGGTTCGAATCCCTTCGTGGTTGTGCTATTTTGGTATTGGTTGGCATACCGTAACCATACGCGAGTGGCCGCTGACTCTGTCTTCTGTCTTCTAAAGTCGATCCGAGATGACCGCCGTCTCCAGAAGGACTTACTCATGTATCCATGTTATGAACAATGTTATAGCAGGCCTTTGTGTTTGTGCAGTCAAGTTTGTCTCACGGGACAGTCTTCTTCAGCTAGCTCATGACAGACGATTGCAACTTTCAGCGCTGAGAGGTTGTCCAAAAGTGTGGCTTATGTGCCTCGTTGGCGCAGTCGGCAGCGCGTCAGTCTCATAATCTGAAGGTCGTGAGTTCGAGCCTCACACGGGGCAGTCTCTGTCGTTTTGTAATGCTTCCTTTTTATATTATTGTTGTCTGCGTGAGGCTCAGGGTTTGGTAATGTCCTCATTTTAAACTGGAATGGCTCGTTTGGTTCCAACCATGCTGCTTGCGACCTGAAAGACAGCTTCACGTGGACCACGTGGCCTAATGGATAAGGCGTCCGACTTCGGATCGGAAGATTGAGGGTTCGAATCCCTTCGTGGTTGTGCTATTTTGGTATTGGTTGGCATACCGTAACCATACGCGAGTGGCCGCTGACTCTGTCTTCTGTCTTCTAAAGTCGATCCGAGATGACCGCCGTCTCCAGAAGGACTTACTCATGTATCCATGTTATGAACAATGTTATAGCAGGCCTTTGTGTTTGTGCAGTCAAGTTTGTCTCACGGGACAGTCTTCTTCAGCTAGCTCATGACAGACGATTGCAACTTTCAGCGCTGAGAGGTTGTCCAAAAGTGTGGCTTATGTGCCTCGTTGGCGCAGTCGGCAGCGCGTCAGTCTCATAATCTGAAGGTCGTGAGTTCGAGCCTCACACGGGGCAGTCTCTGTCGTTTTGTAATGCTTCCTTTTTATATTATTGTTGTCTGCGTGAGGCTCAGGGTTTGGTAATGTCCTCATTTTAAACTGGAATGGCTCGTTTGGTTCCAACCATGCTGCTTGCGACCTGAAAGACAGCTTCACGTGGACCACGTGGCCTAATGGATAAGGCGTCCGACTTCGGATCGGAAGATTGAGGGTTCGAATCCCTTCGTGGTTGTGCTATTTTGGTATTGGTTGGCATACCGTAACCATACGTGAGTGGCCGCTGACTCTGTCTTCTGTCTTCTAAAGTCGATCCGAGATGACCGCCGTCTCCAGAAGGACTTACTCATGTATCCATGTTATGAACAATGTTATAGCAGGCCTTTGTGTTTGTGCAGTCAAGTTTGTCTCACGGGACAGTCTTCTTCAGCTAGCTCATGACAGACGATTGCAACTTTCAGCGCTGAGAGGTTGTCCAAAAGTGTGGCTTATGTGCCTCGTTGGCGCAGTCGGCAGCGCGTCAGTCTCATAATCTGAAGGTCGTGAGTTCGAGCCTCACACGGGGCAGTCTCTGTCGTTTTGTAATGCTTCCTTTTTATATTATTGTTGTCTGCGTGAGGCTCAGGGTTTGGTAATGTCCTCATTTTAAACTGGAATGGCTCGTTTGGTTCCAACCATGCTGCTTGCGACCTGAAAGACAGCTTCACGTGGACCACGTGGCCTAATGGATAAGGCGTCCTACTTCGGATCGGAAGATTGAGGGTTCGAATCCCTTCGTGGTTGTGCTATTTTGGTATTGGTTGGCATACCGTAACCATACGCGAGTGGCCGCTGACTCTGTCTTCTGTCTTCTAAAGTCGATCCGAGATGACCGCCGTCTCCAGAAGGACTTACTCATGTATCCATGTTATGAACAATGTTATAGCAGGCCTTTGTGTTTGTGCAGTCAAGTTTGTCTCACGGGACAGTCTTCTTCAGCTAGCTCATGACAGACGATTGCAACTTTCAGCGCTGAGAGGTTGTCCAAAAGTGTGGCTTATGTGCCTCGTTGGCGCAGTCGGCAGCGCGTCAGTCTCATAATCTGAAGGTCGTGAGTTCGAGCCTCACACGGGGCAGTCTCTGTCGTTTTGTAATGCTTCCTTTTTATATTATTGTTGTCTGCGTGAGGCTCAGGGTTTGGTAATGTCCTCATTTTAAACTGGAATGGCTCGTTTGGTTCCAACAATGCTGCTTGCGACCTGAAAGACAGCTTCACGTGGACCACGTGGCCTAATGGATAAGGCGTCCGACTTCGGATCGGAAGATTGAGGGTTCGAATCCCTTCGTGGTTGTGCTATTTTGGTATTGGTTGGCATACCGTAACCATACGTGAGTGGCCGCTGACTCTGTCTTCTGTCTTCTAAAGTCGATCCGAGATGACCGCCGTCTCCAGAAGGACTTACTCATGTATCCATGTTATGAACAATGTTATAGCAGGCCTTTGTGTTTGTGCAGTCAAGTTTGTCTCACGGGACAGTCTTCTTCAGCTAGCTCATGACAGACGATTGCAACTTTCAGCGCTGAGAGGTTGTCCAAAAGTGTGGCTTATGTGCCTCGTTGGCGCAGTCGGCAGCGCGTCAGTCTCATAATCTGAAGGTCGTGAGTTCGAGCCTCACACGGGGCAGTCTCTGTCGTTTTGTAATGCTTCCTTTTTATATTATTGTTGTCTGCGTGAGGCTCAGGGTTTGGTAATGTCCTCATTTTAAACTGGAATGGCTCGTTTGGTTCCAACCATGCTGCTTGCGACCTGAAAGACAGCTTCACGTGGACCACGTGGCCTAATGGATAAGGCGTCCGACTTCGGATCGGAAGATTGAGGGTTCGAATCCCTTCGTGGTTGTGCTATTTTGGTATTGGTTGGCATACCGTAACCATACGCGAGTGGCCGCTGACTCTGTCTTCTGTCTTCTAAAGTCGATCCGAGATGACCGCCGTCTCCAGAAGGACTTACTCATGTATCCATGTTATGAACAATGTTATAGCAGGCCTTTGTGTTTGTGCAGTCAAGTTTGTCTCACGGGACAGTCTTCTTCAGCTAGCTCATGACAGACGATTGCAACTTTCAGCGCTGAGAGGTTGTCCAAAAGTGTGGCTTATGTGCCTCGTTGGCGCAGTCGGCAGCGCGTCAGTCTCATAATCTGAAGGTCGTGAGTTCGAGCCTCACACGGGGCAGTCTCTGTCGTTTTGTAATGCTTCCTTTTTATATTATTGTTGTCTGCGTGAGGCTCAGGGTTTGGTAATGTCCTCATTTTAAACTGGAATGGCTCGTTTGGTTCCAACCATGCTGCTTGCGACCTGAAAGACAGCTTCACGTGGACCACGTGGCCTAATGGATAAGGCGTCCGACTTCGGATCGGAAGATTGAGGGTTCGAATCCCTTCGTGGTTGTGCTATTTTGGTATTGGTTGGCATACCGTAACCATACGCGAGTGGCCGCTGACTCTGTCTTCTGTCTTCTAAAGTCGATCCGAGATGACCGCCGTCTCCAGAAGGACTTACTCATGTATCCATGTTATGAACAATGTTATAACAGGCCTTTGTGTTTGTGCAGTCAAGTTTGTCTCACGGGACAGTCTTCTTCAGCTAGCTCATGACAGACGATTGCAACTTTCAGCGCTGAGAGGTTGTCCAAAAGTGTGGCTTATGTGCCTCGTTGGCGCAGTCGGCAGCGCGTCAGTCTCATAATCTGAAGGTCGTGAGTTCGAGCCTCACACGGGGCAGTCTCTGTCGTTTTGTAATGCTTCCTTTTTATATTATTGTTGTTTGCGTGAGGCTCAGGGTTTGGTAATGTCCTCATTTTAAACTGGAATGGCTCGTTTATTTCCAACCATGCTGCTTGCGACCTGAAAGACAGCTTCACGTGGACCACGTGGCCTAATGGATAAGGCGTCCGACTTCGGATCGGAAGATTGAGGGTTCGAATCCCTTCGTGGTTGTGCTATTTTGGTATTGGTTGGCATACCGTAACCATACGCGAGTGGCCGCTGACTCTGTCTTCTGTCTTCTAAAGTCGATCCGAGATGACCGCCGTCTCCAGAAGGACTTACTCATGTATCCATGTTATGAACAATGTTATAGCAGGCCTTTGTGTTTGTGCAGTCAAGTTTGTCTCACGGGACAGTCTTCTTCAGCTAGCTCATGACAGACGATTGCAACTTTCAGCGCTGAGAGGTTGTCCAAAAGTGTGGCTTATGTGCCTCGTTGGCGCAGTCGGCAGCGCGTCAGTCTCATAATCTGAAGGTCGTGAGTTCGAGCCTCACACGGGGCAGTCTCTGTCGTTTTGTAATGCTTCCTTTTTATATTATTGTTGTCTGCGTGAGGCTCAGGGTTTGGTAATGTCCTCATTTTAAACTGGAATGGCTCGTTTGGTTCCAACCATGCTGCTTGCGACCTGAAAGACAGCTTCACGTGGACCACGTGGCCTAATGGATAAGGCGTCCGACTTCGGATCGGAAGATTGAGGGTTCGAATCCCTTCGTGGTTGTGCTATTTTGGTATTGGTTGGCATACCGTAACCATACGCGAGTGGCCGCTGACTCTGTCTTCTGTCTTCTAAAGTCGATCCGAGATGACCGCCGTCTCCAGAAGGACTTACTCATGTATCCATGTTATGAACAATGTTATAGCAGGCCTTTGTGTTTGTGCAGTCAAGTTTGTCTCACGGGACAGTCTTCTTCAGCTAGCTCATGACAGACGATTGCAACTTTCAGCGCTGAGAGGTTGTCCAAAAGTGTGGCTTATGTGCCTCGTTGGCGCAGTCGGCAGCGCGTCAGTCTCATAATCTGAAGGTCGTGAGTTCGAGCCTCACACGGGGCAGTCTCTGTCGTTTTGTAATGCTTCCTTTTTATATTATTGTTGTCTGCGTGAGGCTCAGGGTTTGGTAATGTCCTCATTTTAAACTGGAATAGCTCGTTTGGTTCCAACCATGCTGCTTGCGACCTGAAAGACAGCTTCACGTGGACCACGTGGCCTAATGGATAAGGCGTCCGACTTCGGATCGGAAGATTGAGGGTTCGAATCCCTTCGTGGTTGTGCTATTTTGGTATTGGTTGGCATACCGTAACCATACGCGAGTGGCCGCTGACTCTGTCTTCTGTCTTCTAAAGTCGATCCGAGATGACCGCCGTCTCCAGAAGGACTTACTCATGTATCCATGTTATGAACAATGTTATAACAGGCCTTTGTGTTTGTGCAGTCAAGTTTGTCTCACGGGACAGTCTTCTTCAGCTAGCTCATGACAGACGATTGCAACTTTCAGCGCTGAGAGGTTGTCCAAAAGTGTGGCTTATGTGCCTCGTTGGCGCAGTCGGCAGCGCGTCAGTCTCATAATCTGAAGGTCGTGAGTTCGAGCCTCACACGGGGCAGTCTCTGTCGTTTTGTAATGCTTCCTTTTTATATTATTGTTGTCTGCGTGAGGCTCAGGGTTTGGTAATGTCCTCATTTTAAACTGGAACGGCTCGTTTGGTTCCAACCATGCTGCTTGCGACCTGAACGACAGCTTCACGTGGACCACGTGGCCTAATGGATAAGGCGTCCGACTTCGGATCGGAAGATTGAGGGTTCGAATCCCTTCGTGGTTGTGCTATTTTGGTATTGGTTGGCATACCGTAACCATACGCGAGTGGCCGCTGACTCTGTCTTCTGTCTTCTAAAGTCGATCCGAGATGACCGCCGTCTCCAGAAGGACTTACTCATGTATCCATGTTATGAACAATGTTATAGCAGGCCTTTGTGTTTGTGCAGTCAAGTTTGTCTCACAGGACAGTCTTCTTCAGCTAGCTCATGACAGACGATTGCAACTTTCAGCGCTAAGAGGTTGTCCAAAAGTGTGGCTTATGTGCCTCGTTGGCGCAGTCGGCAGCGCGTCAGTCTCATAATCTGAAGGTCGTGAGTTCGAGCCTCACACGGGGCAGTCTCTGTCGTTTTGTAATGCTTCCTTTTTATATTATTGTTGTCTGCGTGAGGCTCAGGGTTTGGTAATGTCCTCATTTTAAACTGGAATGGCTCGTTTGGTTCCAACCATGCTGCTTGCGACCTGAAAGACAGCTTCACGTGGACCACGTGGCCTAATGGATAAGGCGTCCGACTTCGGATCGGAAGATTGAGGGTTCGAATCCCTTCGTGGTTGTGCTATTTTGGTATTGGTTGGCATACCGTAACCATACGCGAGTGGCCGCTGACTCTGTCTTCTGTCTTCTAAAGTCGATCCGAGATGACCGCCGTCTCCAGAAGGACTTACTCATGTATCCATGTTATGAACAATGTTATAGCAGGCCTTTGTGTTTGTGCAGTCAAGTTTGTCTCACGGGACAGTCTTCTTCAGCTAGCTCATGACAGACGATTGCAACTTTCAGCGCTGAGAGGTTGTCCAAAAGTGTGGCTTATGTGCCTCGTTGGCGCAGTCGGCAGCGCGTCAGTCTCATAATCTGAAGGTCGTGAGTTCGAGCCTCACACGGGGCAGTCTCTGTCGTTTTGTAATGCTTCCTTTTTATATTATTGTTGTCTGCGTGAGGCTCAGGGTTTGGTAATGTCCTCATTTTAAACTGGAATGGCTCGTTTGGTTCCAACCATGCTGCTTGCGACCTGAAAGACAGCTTCACGTGGACCACGTGGCCTAATGGATAAGGCGTCCGACTTCGGATCGGAAGATTGAGGGTTCGAATCCCTTCGTGGTTGTGCTATTTTGGTATTGGTTGGCATACCGTAACCATACGCGAGTGGCCGCTGACTCTGTCTTCTGTCTTCTAAAGTCGATCCGAGATGACCGCCGTCTCCAGAAGGACTTACTCATGTATCCATGTTATGAACAATGTTATAGCAGGCCTTTGTGTTTGTGCAGTCAAGTTTGTCTCACAGGACAGTCTTCTTCAGCTAGCTCATGACAGACGATTGCAACTTTCAGCGCTGAGAGGTTGTCCAAAAGTGTGGCTTATGTGCCTCGTTGGTGCAGTCGGCAGCGCGTCAGTCTCATAATCTGAAGGTCGTGAGTTCGAGCCTCACACGGGGCAGTCTCTGTCGTTTTGTAATGCTTCCTTTTTATATTATTGTTGTCTGCGTGAGGCTCAGGGTTTGGTAATGTCCTCATTTTAAACTGGAACGGCTCGTTTGGTTCCAACCATGCTGCTTGCGACCTGAACGACAGCTTCACGTGGACCACGTGGCCTAATGGATAAGGCGTCCGACTTCGGATCGGAAGATTGAGGGTTCGAATCCCTTCGTGGTTGTGCTATTTTGGTATTGGTTGGCATACCGTAACCATACGCGAGTCGCCGCTGACTCTGTCTTCTAAAGTCGATCCGAGATGACCGCCGTCTCCAGAAGGACTTACTCATGTATCCATGTTATGAACAATGTTATAGCAGGCCTTTGTGTTTGTGCAGTCAAGTTTGTCTCACAGGACAGTCTTCTTCAGCTAGCTCATGACAGACGATTGCAACTTTCAGCGCTAAGAGGTTGTCCAAAAGTGTGGCTTATGTGCCTCGTTGGCGCAGTCGGCAGCGCGTCAGTCTCATAATCTGAAGGTCGTGAGTTCGAGCCTCACACGGGGCAGTCTCTGTCGTTTTGTAATGCTTCCTTTTTATATTATTGTTGTCTGCGTGAGGCTCAGGGTTTGGTAATGTCCTCATTTTAAACTGGAATGGCTCGTTTGGTTCCAACCATGCTGCTTGCGACCTGAAAGACAGCTTCACGTGGACCACGTGGCCTAATGGATAAGGCGTCCGACTTCGGATCGGAAGATTGAGGGTTCGAATCCCTTCGTGGTTGTGCTATTTTGGTATTGGTTGGCATACCGTAACCATACGCGAGTGGCCGCTGACTCTGTCTTCTGTCTTCTAAAGTCGATCCGAGATGACCGCCGTCTCCAGAAGGACTTACTCATGTATCCATGTTATGAACAATGTTATAGCAGGCCTTTGTGTTTGTGCAGTCAAGTTTGTCTCACAGGACAGTCTTCTTCAGCTATCTCATGACAGACGATTGCAACTTTCAGCGCTGAGAGGTTGTCCAAAAGTGTGGCTTATGTGCCTCGTTGGCGCAGTCGGCAGCGCGTCAGTCTCATAATCTGAAGGTCGTGAGTTCGAGCCTCACACGGGGCAGTCTCTGTCGTTTTGTAATGCTTCCTTTTTATATTATTTTTGTCTGCGTGAGGCTCAGGGTTTGGTAATGTCCTCATTTTAAACTGGAATGGCTCGTTTGGTTCCAACCATGCTGCCTGCGACCTGAAAGACAGCTTCACGTGGACCACAATGGATAAGGCGTCCGACTTCGGATCGGAAGATTGAGGGTTCGAATCCCTTCGTGGTTGTGCTATTTTGGTATTGGTTGGCATACCGTAACCATACGCGAGTGGCCGCTGACTCTGTCTTCTGTCTTCTAAAGTCGATCCGAGATGACCGCCGTCTCCAGAAGGACTTACTCATGTATCCATGTTATGAACAATGTTATAGCAGGCCTTTGTGTTTGTGCAGTCAAGTTTGTCTCACAGGACAGTCTTCTTCAGCTAGCTCATGACAGACGATTGCAACTTTCAGCGCTGAGAGGTTGTCCAAAAGTGTGGCTTATGTGCCTCGTTGGCGCAGTCGGCAGCGCGTCAGTCTCATAATCTGAAGGTCGTGAGTTCGAGCCTCACACGGGGCAGTCTCTGTCGTTTTGTAATGCTTCCTTTTTATATTATTGTTGTCTGCGTGAGGCTCAGGGTTTGGTAATGTCCTCATTTTAAACTGGAATGGCTCGTTTGGTTCCAACCATGCTGCTTGCGACCTGAAAGACAGCTTCACGTGGACCACGTGGCCTAATGGATAAGGCGTCCGACTTCGGATGGGAAGATTGAGGGTTCGAATCTCTTCGTGGTTGTGCTATTTTGGTATTGGTTGGCATACCGTAACCATACGCGAGTGGCCGCTGACTCTGTCTTCTGTCTTCTAAAGTCGATCCGAGATGACCGCCGTCTCCAGAAGGACTTACTCATGTATCCATGTTATGAACAATGTTATAGCAGGCTTTTGTGTTTGTGCAGTCAAGTTTGTCTCACAGGACAGTCTTCTTCAGCTAGCTCATGACAGACGATTGCAACTTTCAGCGCTGAGAGGTTGTCCAAAAGTGTGGCTTATGTGCCTCGTTGGCGCAGTCGGCAGCGCGTCAGTCTCATAATCTGAAGGTCGTGAGTTCGAGCCTCACACGGGGCAGTCTCTGTCGTTTTGTAATGCTTCCTTTTTATATTATTGTTGTCTGCGTGAGGCTCAGGGTTTGGTAATGTCCTCATTTTAAACTGGAATGGCTCGTTTGGTTCCAACCATGCTGCTTGCGACCTGAAAGACAGCTTCACGTGGACCACGTGGCCTAATGGATAAGGCGTCCGACTTCGGATCGGAAGATTGAGGGTTCGAATCCCTTCGTGGTTGTGCTATTTTGGTATTGGTTGGCATACCGTAACCATACGCGAGTGGTCGCTGACTCTGTCTTCTGTCTTCTAAAGTCGATCCGAGATGACCGCCGTCTCCAGAAGGACTTACTCATGTATCCATGTTATGAACAATGTTATAGCAGGCCTTTGTGTTTGTGCAGTCAAGTTTGTCTCACAGGACAGTCTTCTTCAGCTAGCTCATGACAGACGATTGCAACTTTCAGCGCTGAGAGGTTGTCCAAAAGTGTGGCTTATGTGCCTCGTTGGCGCAGTCGGCAGCGCGTCAGTCTCATAATCTGAAGGTCGTGAGTTCGAGCCTCACACGGGGCAGTCTCTGTCGTTTTGTAATGCTTCCTTTTTATATTATTGTTGTCTGCGTGAGGCTCAGGGTTTGGTAATGTCCTCATTTTAAACTGGAATGGCTCGTTTGGTTCCAACCATGCTGCCTGCGACCTGAAAGACAGCTTCACGTGGACCACGTGGCCTAATGGATAAGGCGTCCGACTTCGGATCGGAAGATTGAGGGTTCGAATCCCTTCGTGGTTGTGCTATTTTGGTATTGGTTGGCATACCGTAACCATACGCGAGTGGCCGCTGACTCTGTCTTCTGTCTTCTAAAGTCGATCCGAGATGACCGCCGTCTCCAGAAGGACTTACTCATGTATCCATGTTATGCACAATGTTATAGCAGGCCTTTGTGTTTGTGCAGTCAAGTTTGTCTCACAGGACAGTCTTCTTCAGCTAGCTCATGACAGACGATTGCAACTTTCAGCGCTGAGAGGTTGTCCAAAAGTGTGGCTTATGTGCCTCGTTGGCGCAGTCGGCAGCGCGTCAGTCTCATAATCTGAAGGTCGTGAGTTCGAGCCTCACACGGGGCAGTCTCTGTCGTTTTGTAATGCTTCCTTTTTATATTATTGTTGTCTGCGTGAGGCTCAGGGTTTGGTAATGTCCTCATTTTAAACTGGAATGGCTCGTTTGGTTCCAACCATGCTGCCTGCGACCTGAAAGACAGCTTCACGTGGACCACGTGGCCTAATGGATAAGGCGTCCGACTTCGGATCGGAAGATTGAGGGTTCGAATCCCTTCGTGGTTGTGCTATTTTGGTATTGGTTGGCATACCGTAACCATACGCGAGTGGCCGCTGACTCTGTCTTCTGTCTTCTAAAGTCGATCCGAGATGACCGCCGTCTCCAGAAGGACTTACTCATGTATCCATGTTATGAACAATGTTATAGCAGGCCTTTGTGTTTGTGCAGTCAAGTTTGTCTCACAGGACAGTCTTCTTCAGCTAGCTCATGACAGACGATTGCAACTTTCAGCGCTGAGAGGTTGTCCAAAAGTGTGGCTTATGTGCCTCGTTGGCGCAGTCGGCAGCGCGTCAGTCTCATAATCTGAAGGTCGTGAGTTCGAGCCTCACACGGGGCAGTCTCTGTCGTTTTGTAATGCTTCCTTTTTATATTATTGTTGTCTGCGTGAGGCTCAGGGTTTGGTAATGTCCTCATTTTAAACTGGAATGGCTCGTTTGGTTCCAACCATGCTGCCTGCGACCTGAAAGACAGCTTCACGTGGACCACGTGGCCTAATGGATAAGGCGTCCGACTTCGGATCGGAAGATTGAGGGTTCGAATCCCTTCGTGGTTGTGCTATTTTGGTATTGGTTGGCATACCGTAACCATACGCGAGTGGCCGCTGACTCTGTCTTCTGTCTTCTAAAGTCGATCCGAGATGACCGCCGTCTCCAGAAGGACTTACTCATGTATCCATGTTATGAACAATGTTATAGCAGGTCTTTGTGTTTGTGCAGTCAAGTTTGTCTCACAGGACAGTCTTCTTCAGCTAGCTCATGACAGACGATTGCAACTTTCAGCGCTGAGAGGTTGTCCAAAAGTGTGGCTTATGTGCCTCGTTGGCGCAGTCGGCAGCGCGTCAGTCTCATAATCTGAAGGTCGTGAGTTCGAGCCTCACACGGGGCAGTCTCTGTCGTTTTGTAATGCTTCCTTTTTATATTATTGTTGTCTGCGTGAGGCTCAGGGTTTGGTAATGTCCTCATTTTAAACTGGAATGGCTCGTTTGGTTCCAACCATGCTGCTTGCGACCTGAAAGACAGCTTCACGTGGACCATGTGGCCTAATGGATAAGGCGTCCGACTTCGGATCGGAAGATTGAGGGTTCGAATCCCTTCGTGGTTGTGCTATTTTGGTATTGGTTGGCATACCGTAACCATACGCGAGTGGCCGCTGACTCTGTCTTCTGTCTTCTAAAGTCGATCCGAGATGACCGCCGTCTCCAGAAGGACTTACTCATGTATCCATGTTATGAACAATGTTATAGCAGGCCTTTGTGTTTGTGCAGTCAAGTTTGTCTCACAGGACAGTCTTCTTCAGCTAGCTCATGACAGACGATTGCAACTTTCAGCGCTGAGAGGTTGTCCAAAAGTGTGGCTTATGTGCCTCGTTGGCGCAGTCGGCAGCGCGTCAGTCTCATAATCTGAAGGTCGTGAGTTCGAGCCTCACACGGGGCAGTCTCTGTCGTTTTGTAATGCTTCCTTTTTATATTATTGTTGTCTGCGTGAGGCTCAGGGTTTGGTAATGTCCTCATTTTAAACTGGAATGGCTCGTTTGGTTCCAACCATGCTGCTTGCGACCTGAAAGACAGCTTCACGTGGACCACGTGGCCTAATGGATAAGGCGTCCGACTTCGGATCGGAAGATTGAGGGTTCGAATCCCTTCGTGGTTGTGCTATTTTGGTATTGGTTGGCATACCGTAACCATACGCGAGTGGCCGCTGACTCTGTCTTCTGTCTTCTAAAGTCGATCCGAGATGACCGCCGTCTCCAGAAGGACTTACTCATGTATCCATGTTATGAACAATGTTATAGCAGGCCTTTGTGTTTGTGCAGTCAAGTTTGTCTCACAGGACAGTCTTCTTCAGCTAGCTCATGACAGACGATTGCAACTTTCAGCGCTGAGAGGTTGTCCAAAAGTGTGGCTTATGTGCCTCGTTGGCGCAGTCGGCAGCGCGTCAGTCTCATAATCTGAAGGTCGTGAGTTCGAGCCTCACACGGGGCAGTCTCTGTCGTTTTGTAATGCTTCCTTTTTATATTATTGTTGTCTGCGTGAGGCTCAGGGTTTGGTAATGTCCTCATTTTAAACTGGAATGGCTCGTTTGGTTCCAACCATGCTGCTTGCGACCTGAAAGACAGTTTCACGTGGACCACGTGGCCTAATGGATAAGGCGTCCGACTTCGGATCGGAAGATTGAGGGTTCGAATCCCTTCGTGGTTGTGCTATTTTGGTATTGGTTGGCATACCGTAACCATACGCGAGTGGCCGCTGACTCTGTCTTCTGTCTTCTAAAGTCGATCCGAGATGACCGCCGTCTCCAGAAGGACTTACTCATGTATCCATGTTATGAACAATGTTATAGCAGGCCTTTGTGTTTGTGCAGTCAAGTTTGTCTCACAGGACAGTCTTCTTCAGCTAGCTCATGACAGACGATTGCAACTTTCAGCGCTGAGAGGTTGTCCAAAAGTGTGGCTTATGTGCCTCGTTGGCGCAGTCGGCAGCGCGTCAGTCTCATAATCTGAAGGTCGTGAGTTCGAGCCTCACACGGGGCAGTCTCTGTCGTTTTGTAATGCTTCCTTTTTATATTATTGTTGTCTGCGTGAGGCTCAGGGTTTGGTAATGTCCTCATTTTAAACTTGAATGGCTCGTTTGGTTCCAACCATGCTGCCTGCGACCTGAAAGACAGCTTCACGTGGACCACGTGGCCTAATGGATAAGGCGTCCGACTTCGGATCGGAAGATTGAGGGTTCGAATCCCTTCGTGGTTGTGCTATTTTGGTATTGGTTGGCATACCGTAACCATACGCGAGTGGCCGCTGACTCTGTCTTCTGTCTTCTAAAGTCGATCCGAGATGACCGCCGTCTCCAGAAGGACTTACTCATGTATCCATGTTATGAACAATGTTATAGCAGGCCTTTGTGTTTGTGCAGTCAAGTTTGTCTCACAGGACAGTCTTCTTCAGCTAGCTCATGACAGACGATTGCAACTTTCAGCGCTGAGAGGTTGTCCAAAAGTGTGGCTTATGTGCCTCGTTGGCGCAGTCGGCAGCGCGTCAGTCTCATAATCTGAAGGTCGTGAGTTCGAGCCTCACACGGGGCAGTCTCTGTCGTTTTGTAATGCTTCCTTTTTATATTATTGTTGTCTGCGTGAGGCTCAGGGTTTGGTAATGTCCTCATTTTAAACTTGAATGGCTCGTTTGGTTCCAACCATGCTGCCTGCGACCTGAAAGACAGCTTCACGTGGACCACGTGGCCTAATGGATAAGGCGTCCGACTTCGGATCGGAAGATTGAGGGTTCGAATCCCTTCGTGGTTGTGCTATTTTGGTATTGGTTGGCATACCGTAACCATACGCGAGTGGCCGCTGACTCTGTCTTCTGTCTTCTAAAGTCGATCCGAGATGACCGCCGTCTCCAGAAGGACTTACTCATGTATCCATGTTATGAACAATGTTATAGCAGGCCTTTGTGTTTGTGCAGTCAAGTTTGTCTCACAGGACAGTCTTCTTCAGCTAGCTCATGACAGACGATTGCAACTTTCAGCGCTGAGAGGTTGTCCAAAAGTGTGGCTTATGTGCCTCGTTGGTGCAGTCGGCAGCGCGTCAGTCTCATAATCTGAAGGTCGTGAGTTCGAGCCTCACACGGGGCAGTCTCTGTCGTTTTGTAATGCTTCCTTTTTATATTATTGTTGTCTGCGTGAGGCTCAGGGTTTGGTAATGTCCTCATTTTAAACTGGAATGGCACGTTTGGTTCCAACCATGCTGCTTGCGACCTGAAAGACAGCTTTACGTGGACCACGTGGCCTAATGGATAAGGCGTCCGACTTCGGATCGGAAGATTGAGGGTTCGAATCCCTTCGTGGTTGTGCTATTTTGGTATTGGTTGGCATACCGTAACCATACGCGAGTGGCCGCTGACTCTGTCTTCTGTCTTCTAAAGTCGATCCGAGATGACCGCCGTCTCCAGAAGGACTTACTCATGTATCCATGTTATGAACAATGTTATAGCAGGCCTTTGTGTTTGTGCAGTCAAGTTTGTCTCACAGGACAGTCTTCTTCAGCTAGCTCATGACAGACGATTGCAACTTTCAGCGCTGAGAGGTTGTCCAAAAGTGTGGCTTATGTGCCTCGTTGGCGCAGTCGGCAGCGCGTCAGTCTCATAATCTGAAGGTCGTGAGTTCGAGCCTCACACGGGGCAGTCTCTGTCGTTTTGTAATGCTTCCTTTTTATATTATTGTTGTCTGCGTGAGGCTCAGGGTTTGGTAATGTCCTCATTTTAAACTTGAATGGCTCGTTTGGTTCCAACCATGCTGCCTGCGACCTGAAAGACAGCTTCACGTGGACCACGTGGCCTAATGGATAAGGCGTCCGACTTCGGATCGGAAGATTGAGGGTTCGAATCCCTTCGTGGTTGTGCTATTTTGGTATTGGTTGGCATACCGTAACCATACGCGAGTGGCCGCTGACTCTGTCTTCTGTCTTCTAAAGTCGATCCGAGATGACCGCCGTCTCCAGAAGGACTTACTCATGTATCCATGTTATGAACAATGTTATAGCAGGCCTTTGTGTTTGTGCAGTCAAGTTTGTCTCACAGGACAGTCTTCTTCAGCTAGCTCATGACAGACGATTGCAACTTTCAGCGCTGAGAGGTTGTCCAAAAGTGTGGCTTATGTGCCTCGTTGGTGCAGTCGGCAGCGCGTCAGTCTCATAATCTGAAGGTCGTGAGTTCGAGCCTCACACGGGGCAGTCTCTGTCGTTTTGTAATGCTTCCTTTTTATATTATTGTTGTCTGCGTGAGGCTCAGGGTTTGGTAATGTCCTCATTTTAAACTGGAATGGCACGTTTGGTTCCAACCATGCTGCTTGCGACCTGAAAGACAGCTTTACGTGGACCACGTGGCCTAATGGATAAGGCGTCCGACTTCGGATTGGAAGATTGAGGGTTCGAATCCCTTCGTGGTTGTGCTATTTTGGTATTGGTTGGCATACCGTAACCATACGCGAGTGGCCGCTGACTCTGTCTTCTGTCTTCTAAAGTCGATCCGAGATGACCGCCGTCTCCAGAAGGACTTACTCATGTATCCATGTTATGAACAATGTTATAGCAGGCCTTTGTGTTTGTGCAGTCAAGTTTGTCTCACAGGACAGTCTTCTTCAGCTAGCTCATGACAGACGATTGCAACTTTCAGCGCTGAGAGGTTGTCCAAAAGTGTGGCTTATGTGCCTCGTTGGCGCAGTCGGCAGCGCGTCAGTCTCATAATCTGAAGGTCGTGAGTTCGAGCCTCACACGGGGCAGTCTCTGTCGTTTTGTAATGCTTCCTTTTTATATTATTTTTGTCTGCGTGAGGCTCAGGGTTTGGTAATGTCCTCATTTTAAACTGGAATGGCTCGTTTGGTTCCAACCATGCTGCCTGCGACCTGAAAGACAGCTTCACGTGGACCACAATGGATAAGGCGTCCGACTTCGGATCGGAAGATTGAGGGTTCGAATCCCTTCGTGGTTGTGCTATTTTGGTATTGGTTGGCATACCGTAACCATACGCGAGTGGCCGCTGACTCTGTCTTCTGTCTTCTAAAGTCGATCCGAGATGACCGCCGTCTCCAGAAGGACTTACTCATGTATCCATGTTATGAACAATGTTATAGCAGGCCTTTGTGTTTGTGCAGTCAAGTTTGTCTCACAGGACAGTCTTCTTCAGCTAGCTCATGGCAGACGATTGCAACTTTCAGCGCTGAGAGGTTGTCCAAAAGTGTGGCTTATGTGCCTCGTTGGCGCAGTCGGCAGCGCGTCAGTCTCATAATCTGAAGGTCGTGAGTTCGAGCCTCACACGGGGCAGTCTCTGTCGTTTTGTAATGCTTCCTTTTTATATTATTGTTGTCTGCGTGAGGCTCAGGGTTTGGTAATGTCCTCATTTTAAACTGGAATGGCTCGTTTGGTTCCAACCATGCTGCTTGCGACCTGAAAGACAGCTTCACGTGGACCACGTGGCCTAATGGATAAGGCGTCCGACTTCGGATCGGAAGATTGAGGGTTCGAATCCCTTCGTGGTTGTGCTATTTTGGTATTGGTTGGCATACCGTAACCATACGCGAGTGGCCGCTGACTCTGTCTTCTGTCTTCTAAAGTCGATCCGAGATGACCGCCGTCTCCAGAAGGACTTACTCATGTATCCATGTTATGAACAATGTTATAGCAGGCCTTTGTGTTTGTGCAGTCAAGTTTGTCTCACAGGACAGTCTTCTTCAGCTAGCTCATGACAGACGATTGCAACTTTCAGCGCTGAGAGGTTGTCCAAAAGTGTGGCTTATGTGCCTCGTTGGCGCAGTCGGCAGCGCGTCAGTCTCATAATCTGAAGGTCGTGAGTTCGAGCCTCACACGGGGCAGTCTCTGTCGTTTTGTAATGCTTCCTTTTTATATTATTGTTGTCTGCGTGAGGCTCAGGGTTTGGTAATGTCCTCATTTTAAACTGGAATGGCTCGTTTGGTTCCAACCATGCTGCCTGCGACCTGAAAGACAGCTTCACGTGGACCACGTGGCCTAATGGATAAGGCGTCCGACTTCGGATCGGAAGATTGAGGGTTCGAATCCCTTCGTGGTTGTGCTATTTTGATATTGGTTGGCATACCGTAACCATACGCGAGTGGTCGCTGACTCTGTCTTCTGTCTTCTAAAGTCGATCCGAGATGACCGCCGTCTCCAGAAGGACTTACTCATGTATCCATGTTATGAACAATGTTATAGCAGGCCTTTGTGTTTGTGCAGTCAAGTTTGTCTCACAGGACAGTCTTCTTCAGCTAGCTCATGACAGACGATTGCAACTTTCAGCGCTGAGAGGTTGTCCAAAAGTGTGGCTTATGTGCCTCGTTGGCGCAGTCGGCAGCGCGTCAGTCTCATAATCTGAAGGTCGTGAGTTCGAGCCTCACACGGGGCAGTCTCTGTCGTTTTGTAATGCTTCCTTTTTATATTATTGTTGTCTGCGTGAGGCTCAGGGTTTGGTAATGTCCTCATTTTAAACTGGAATGGCTCGTTTGGTTCCAACCATGCTGCCTGCGACCTGAAAGACAGCTTCACGTGGACCACGTGGCCTAATGGATAAGGCGTCCGACTTCGGATCGGAAGATTGAGGGTTCGAATCCCTTCGTGGTTGTGCTATTTTGGTATTGGTTGGCATACCGTAACCATACGCGAGTGGCCGCTGACTCTGTCTTCTGTCTTCTAAAGTCGATCCGAGATGACCGCCGTCTCCAGAAGGACTTACTCATGTATCCATGTTATGAACAATGTTATAGCAGGCCTTTGTGTTTGTGCAGTCAAGTTTGTCTCACAGGACAGTCTTCTTCAGCTAGCTCATGACAGACGATTGCAACTTTCAGCGCTGAGAGGTTGTCCAAAAGTGTGGCTTATGTGCCTCGTTGGCGCAGTCGGCAGCGCGTCAGTCTCATAATCTGAAGGTCGTGAGTTCGAGCCTCACACGGGGCAGTCTCTGTCGTTTTGTAATGCTTCCTTTTTATATTATTGTTGTCTGCGTGAGGCTCAGGGTTTGGTAATGTCCTCATTTTAAACTGGAATGGCTCGTTTGGTTCCAACCATGCTGCCTGCGACCTGAAAGACAGCTTCACGTGGACCACGTGGCCTAATGGATAAGGCGTCCGACTTCGGATCGGAAGATTGAGGGTTCGAATCCCTTCGTGGTTGTGCTATTTTGGTATTGGTTGGCATACCGTAACCATACGCGAGTGGCCGCTGACTCTGTCTTCTGTCTTCTAAAGTCGATCCGAGATGACCGCCGTCTCCAGAAGGACTTACTCATGTATCCATGTTATGAACAATGTTATAGCAGGCCTTTGTGTTTGTGCAGTCAAGTTTGTCTCACAGGACAGTCTTCTTCAGCTAGCTCATGACAGACGATTGCAACTTTCAGCGCTGAGAGGTTGTCCAAAAGTGTGGCTTATGTGCCTCGTTGGCGCAGTCGGCAGCGCGTCAGTCTCATAATCTGAAGGTCGTGAGTTCGAGCCTCACACGGGGCAGTCTCTGTCGTTTTGTAATGCTTCCTTTTTATATTATTGTTGTCTGCGTGAGGCTCAGGGTTTGGTAATGTCCTCATTTTAAACTGGAATGGCTCGTTTGGTTCCAACCATGCTGCCTGCGACCTGAAAGACAGCTTCACGTGGACCACGTGGCCTAATGGATAAGGCGTCCGACTTCGGATCGGAAGATTGAGGGTTCGAATCCCTTCGTGGTTGTGCTATTTTGGTATTGGTTGGCATACCGTAACCATACGCGAGTGGCCGCTGACTCTGTCTTCTGTCTTCTAAAGTCGATCCGAGATGACCGCCGTCTCCAGAAGGACTTACTCATGTATCCATGTTATGAACAATGTTATAGCAGGCCTTTGTGTTTGTGCAGTCAAGTTTGTCTCACAGGACAGTCTTCTTCAGCTAGCTCATGACAGACGATTGCAACTTTCAGCGCTGAGAGGTTGTCCAAAAGTGTGGCTTATGTGCCTCGTTGGCGCAGTCGGCAGCGCGTCAGTCTCATAATCTGAAGGTCGTGAGTTCGAGCCTCACACGGGGCAGTCTTTGTCGTTTTGTAATGCTTCCTTTTTATATTATTGTTGTCTGCGTGAGGCTCAGGGTTTGGTAATGTCCTCATTTTAAACTGGAATGGCTCGTTTGGTTCCAACCATGCTGCCTGCGACCTGAAAGACAGCTTCACGTGGACCACGTGGCCTAATGGATAAGGCGTCCGACTTCGGATCGGAAGATTGAGGGTTCGAATCCCTTCGTGGTTGTGCTATTTTGGTATTGGTTGGCATACCGTAACCATACGCGAGTGGCCGCTGACTCTGTCTTCTGTCTTCTAAAGTCGATCCGAGATGACCGCCGTCTCCAGAAGGACTTACTCATGTATCCATGTTATGAACAATGTTATAGCAGGCCTTTGTGTTTGTGCAGTCAAGTTTGTCTCACAGGACAGTCTTCTTCAGCTAGCTCATGACAGACGATTGCAACTTTCAGCGCTGAGAGGTTGTCCAAAAGTGTGGCTTATGTGCCTCGTTGGCGCAGTCGGCAGCGCGTCAGTCTCATAATCTGAAGGTCGTGAGTTCGAGCCTCACACGGGGCAGTCTCTGTCGTTTTGTAATGCTTCCTTTTTATATTATTGTTGTCTGCGTGAGGCTCAGGGTTTGGTAATGTCCTCATTTTAAACTGGAATGGCTCGTTTGGTTCCAACCATGCTGCCTGCGACCTGAAAGACAGCTTCACGTGGACCACGTGGCCTAATGGATAAGGCGTCCGACTTCGGATCGGAAGATTGAGGGTTCGAATCCCTTCGTGGTTGTGCTATTTTGGTATTGGTTGGCATACCGTAACCATACGCGAGTGGCCGCTGACTCTGTCTTCTGTCTTCTAAAGTCGATCCGAGATGACCGCCGTCTCCAGAAGGACTTACTCATGTATCCATGTTATGAACAATGTTATAGCAGGCCTTTGTGTTTGTGCAGTCAAGTTTGTCTCACAGGACAGTCTTCTTCAGCTAGCTCATGACAGACGATTGCAACTTTCAGCGCTGAGAGGTTGTCCAAAAGTGTGGCTTATGTGCCTCGTTGGCGCAGTCGGCAGCGCGTCAGTCTCATAATCTGAAGGTCGTGAGTTCGAGCCTCACACGGGGCAGTCTCTGTCGTTTTGTAATGCTTCCTTTTTATATTATTGTTGTCTGCGTGAGGCTCAGGGTTTGGTAATGTCCTCATTTTAAACTGGAATGGCTCGTTTGGTTCCAACCATGCTGCCTGCGACCTGAAAGACAGCTTCACGTGGACCACGTGGCCTAATGGATAAGGCGTCCGACTTCGGATCGGAAGATTGAGGGTTCGAATCCCTTCGTGGTTGTGCTATTTTGGTATTGGTTGGCATACCGTAACCATACGCGAGTGGCCGCTGACTCTGTCTTCTGTCTTCTAAAGTCGATCCGAGATGACCGCCGTCTCCAGAAGGACTTACTCATGTATCCATGTTATGAACAATGTTATAGCAGGCCTTTGTGTTTGTGCAGTCAAGTTTGTCTCACAGGACAGTCTTCTTCAGCTAGCTCATGACAGACGATTGCAACTTTCAGCGCTGAGAGGTTGTCCAAAAGTGTGGCTTATGTGCCTCGTTGGCGCAGTCGGCAGCGCGTCAGTCTCATAATCTGAAGGTCGTGAGTTCGAGCCTCACACGGGGCAGTCTCTGTCGTTTTGTAATGCTTCCTTTTTATATTATTGTTGTCTGCGTGAGGCTCAGGGTTTGGTAATGTCCTCATTTTAAACTGGAATGGCTCGTTTGGTTCCAACCATGCTGCCTGCGACCTGAAAGACAGCTTCACGTGGACCACGTGGCCTAATGGATAAGGCGTCCGACTTCGGATCGGAAGATTGAGGGTTCGAATCCCTTCGTGGTTGTGCTATTTTGGTATTGGTTGGCATACCGTAACCATACGCGAGTGGCCGCTGACTCTGTCTTCTGTCTTCTAAAGTCGATCCGAGATGACCGCCGTCTCCAGAAGGACTTACTCATGTATCCATGTTATGAACAATGTTATAGCAGGCCTTTGTGTTTGTGCAGTCAAGTTTGTCTCACAGGACAGTCTTCTTCAGCTAGCTCATGACAGACGATTGCAACTTTCAGCGCTGAGAGGTTGTCCAAAAGTGTGGCTTATGTGCCTCGTTGGCGCAGTCGGCAGCGCGTCAGTCTCATAATCTGAAGGTCGTGAGTTCGAGCCTCACACGGGGCAGTCCCTGTCGTTTTGTAATGCTTCCTTTTTATATTATTGTTGTCTGCGTGAGGCTCAGGGTTTGGTAATGTCCTCATTTTAAACTGGAATGGCTCGTTTGGTTCCAACCATGCTGCCTGCGACCTGAAAGACAGCTTCACGTGGACCACGTGGCCTAATGGATAAGGCGTCCGACTTCGGATCGGAAGATTGAGGGTTCGAATCCCTTCGTGGTTGTGCTATTTTGGTATTGGTTGGCATACCGTAACCATACGCGAGTGGCCGCTGACTCTGTCTTCTGTCTTCTAAAGTCGATCCGAGATGACCGCCGTCTCCAGAAGGACTTACTCATGTATCCATGTTATGAACAATGTTATAGCAGGCCTTTGTGTTTGTGCAGTCAAGTTTGTCTCACAGGACAGTCTTCTTCAGCTAGCTCATGACAGACGATTGCAACTTTCAGCGCTGAGAGGTTGTCCAAAAGTGTGGCTTATGTGCCTCGTTGGCGCAGTCGGCAGCGCGTCAGTCTCATAATCTGAAGGTCGTGAGTTCGAGCCTCACACGGGGCAGTCTCTGTCGTTTTGTAATGCTTCCTTTTTATATTATTGTTGTCTGCGTGAGGCTCAGGGTTTGGTAATGTCCTCATTTTAAACTGGAATGGCTCGTTTGGTTCCAACCATGCTGCCTGCGACCTGAAAGACAGCTTCACGTGGACCACGTGACCTAATAGATAAGGCGTCCGACTTCGGATCGGAAGATTGAGGGTTCGAATCCCTTCGTGGTTGTGCTATTTTGGTATTGGTTGGCATACCGTAACCATACGCGAGTGGCCGCTGACTCTGTCTTCTGTCTTCTAAAGTCGATCCGAGATGACCGCCGTCTCCAGAAGGACTTACTCATGTATCCATGTTATGAACAATGTTATAGCAGGCCTTTGTGTTTGTGCAGTCAAGTTTGTCTCACAGGACAGTCTTCTTCAGCTAGCTCATGTCAGACGATTGCAACTTTCAGCGCTGAGAGGTTGTCCAAAAGTGTGGCTTATGTGCCTCGTTGGCGCAGTCGGCAGCGCGTCAGTCTCATAATCTGAAGGTCGTGAGTTCGAGCCTCACACGGGGCAGTCTCTGTCGTTTTGTAATGCTTCCTTTTTATATTATTGTTGTCTGCGTGAGGCTCAGGGTTTGGTAATGTCCTCATTTTAAACTGGAATGGCTCGTTTGGTTCCAACCATGCTGCCTGCGACCTGAAAGACAGCTTCGCGTGGACCACGTGGCCTAATGGATAAGGCGTCCGACTTCGGATCGGAAGATTGAGGGTTCGAATCCCTTCGTGGTTGTGCTATTTTGGTATTGGTTGGCATACCGTAACCATACGCGAGTGGCCGCTGACTCTGTCTTCTGTCTTCTAAAGTCGATCCGAGATGACCGCCGTCTCCAGAAGGACTTACTCATGTATCCATGTTATGAACAATGTTATAGCAGGCCTTTGTGTTTGTGCAGTCAAGTTTGTCTCACAGGACAGTCTTCTTCAGCTAGCTCATGACAGACGATTGCAACTTTCAGCGCTGAGAGGTTGTCCAAAAGTGTGGCTTATGTGCCTCGTTGGCGCAGTCGGCAGCGCGTCAGTCTCATAATCTGAAGGTCGTGAGTTCGAGCCTCACACGGGGCAGTCTCTGTCGTTTTGTAATGCTTCCTTTTTATATTATTGTTGTCTGCGTGAGGCTCAGGGTTTGGTAATGTCCTCATTTAAACTGGAATGGCTCGTTTGGTTCCAACCATGCTGCCTGCGACCTGAAAGACAGCTTCACGTGGACCACGTGGCCTAATAGATAAGGCGTCCGACTTCGGATCGGAAGATTGAGGGTTCGAATCCCTTCGTGGTTGTGCTATTTTGGTATTGGTTGGCATACCGTAACCATACGCGAGTGGCCGCTGACTCTGTCTTCTGTCTTCTAAAGTCGATCCGAGATGACCGCCGTCTCCAGAAGGACTTACTCATGTATCCATGTTATGAACAATGTTATAGCAGGCCTTTGTGTTTGTGCAGTCAAGTTTGTCTCACAGGACAGTCTTCTTCAGCTAGCTCATGACAGACGATTGCAACTTTCAGCGCTGAGAGGTTGTCCAAAAGTGTGGCTTATGTGCCTCGTTGGCGCAGTCGGCAGCGCGTCAGTCTCATAATCTGAAGGTCGTGAGTTCGAGCCTCACACGGGGCAGTCTCTGTCGTTTTGTAATGCTTCCTTTTTATATTATTGTTGTCTGCGTGAGGCTCAGGGTTTGGTAATGTCCTCATTTTAAACTGGAATGGCTCGTTTGGTTCCAACCATGCTGCCTGCGACCTGAAAGACAGCTTCACGTGGACCACGTGGCCTAATGGATAAGGCGTCCGACTTCGGATCGGAAGATTGAGGGTTCGAATCCCTTCGTGGTTGTGCTATTTTGGTATTGGTTGGCATACCGTAACCATACGCGAGTGGCCGCTGACTCTGTCTTCTGTCTTCTAAAGTCGATCCGAGATGACCGCCGTCTCCAGAAGGACTTACTCATGTATCCATGTTATGAACAATGTTATAGCAGGCCTTTGTGTTTGTGCAGTCAAGTTTGTCTCACAGGACAGTCTTCTTCAGCTAGCTCATGACAGACGATTGCAACTTTCAGCGCTGAGAGGTTGTCCAAAAGTGTGGCTTATGTGCCTCGTTGGCGCAGTCGGCAGCGCGTCAGTCTCATAATCTGAAGGTCGTGAGTTCGAGCCTCACACGGGGCAGTCTCTGTCGTTTTGTAATGCTTCCTTTTTATATTATTGTTGTCTGCGTGAGGCTCAGGGTTTGGTAATGTCCTCATTTTAAACTGGAATGGCTCGTTTGGTTCCAACCATGCTGCCTGCGACCTGAAAGACAGCTTCACGTGGACCACGTGGCCTAATGGATAAGGCGTCCGACTTCGGATCGGAAGATTGAGGGTTCGAATCCCTTCGTGGTTGTGCTATTTTGGTATTGGTTGGCATACCGTAACCATACGCGAGTGGCCGCTGACTCTGTCTTCTGTCTTCTAAAGTCGATCCGAGATGACCGCCGTCTCCAGAAGGACTTACTCATGTATCCATGTTATGAACAATGTTATAGCAGGCCTTTGTGTTTGTGCAGTCAAGTTTGTCTCACAGGACAGTCTTCTTCAGCTAGCTCATGACAGACGATTGCAACTTTCAGCGCTGAGAGGTTGTCCAAAAGTGTGGCTTATGTGCCTCGTTGGCGCAGTCGGCAGCGCGTCAGTCTCATAATCTGAAGGTCGTGAGTTCGAGCCTCACACGGGGCAGTCCCTGTCGTTTTGTAATGCTTCCTTTTTATATTATTGTTGTCTGCGTGAGGCTCAGGGTTTGGTAATGTCCTCATTTTAAACTGGAATGGCTCGTTTGGTTCCAACCATGCTGCCTGCGACCTGAAAGACAGCTTCACGTGGACCACGTGGCCTAATGGATAAGGCGTCCGACTTCGGATCGGAAGATTGAGGGTTCGAATCCCTTCGTGGTTGTGCTATTTTGGTATTGGTTGGCATACCGTAACCATACGCGAGTGGCCGCTGACTCTGTCTTCTGTCTTCTAAAGTCGATCCGAGATGACCGCCGTCTCCAGAAGGACTTACTCATGTATCCATGTTATGAACAATGTTATAGCAGGCCTTTGTGTTTGTGCAGTCAAGTTTGTCTCACAGGACAGTCTTCTTCAGCTAGCTCATGACAGACGATTGCAACTTTCAGCGCTGAGAGGTTGTCCAAAAGTGTGGCTTATGTGCCTCGTTGGCGCAGTCGGCAGCGCGTCAGTCTCATAATCTGAAGGTCGTGAGTTCGAGCCTCACACGGGGCAGTCTCTGTCGTTTTGTAATGCTTCCTTTTTATATTATTGTTGTCTGCGTGAGGCTCAGGGTTTGGTAATGTCCTCATTTTAAACTGGAATGGCTCGTTTGGTTCCAACCATGCTGCCTGCGACCTGAAAGACAGCTTCACGTGGACCACGTGACCTAATAGATAAGGCGTCCGACTTCGGATCGGAAGATTGAGGGTTCGAATCCCTTCGTGGTTGTGCTATTTTGGTATTGGTTGGCATACCGTAACCATACGCGAGTGGCCGCTGACTCTGTCTTCTGTCTTCTAAAGTCGATCCGAGATGACCGCCGTCTCCAGAAGGACTTACTCATGTATCCATGTTATGAACAATGTTATAGCAGGCCTTTGTGTTTGTGCAGTCAAGTTTGTCTCACAGGACAGTCTTCTTCAGCTAGCTCATGTCAGACGATTGCAACTTTCAGCGCTGAGAGGTTGTCCAAAAGTGTGGCTTATGTGCCTCGTTGGCGCAGTCGGCAGCGCGTCAGTCTCATAATCTGAAGGTCGTGAGTTCGAGCCTCACACGGGGCAGTCTCTGTCGTTTTGTAATGCTTCCTTTTTATATTATTGTTGTCTGCGTGAGGCTCAGGGTTTGGTAATGTCCTCATTTTAAACTGGAATGGCTCGTTTGGTTCCAACCATGCTGCCTGCGACCTGAAAGACAGCTTCGCGTGGACCACGTGGCCTAATGGATAAGGCGTCCGACTTCGGATCGGAAGATTGAGGGTTCGAATCCCTTCGTGGTTGTGCTATTTTGGTATTGGTTGGCATACCGTAACCATACGCGAGTGGCCGCTGACTCTGTCTTCTGTCTTCTAAAGTCGATCCGAGATGACCGCCGTCTCCAGAAGGACTTACTCATGTATCCATGTTATGAACAATGTTATAGCAGGCCTTTGTGTTTGTGCAGTCAAGTTTGTCTCACAGGACAGTCTTCTTCAGCTAGCTCATGACAGACGATTGCAACTTTCAGCGCTGAGAGGTTGTCCAAAAGTGTGGCTTATGTGCCTCGTTGGCGCAGTCGGCAGCGCGTCAGTCTCATAATCTGAAGGTCGTGAGTTCGAGCCTCACACGGGGCAGTCTCTGTCGTTTTGTAATGCTTCCTTTTTATATTATTGTTGTCTGCGTGAGGCTCAGGGTTTGGTAATGTCCTCATTTAAACTGGAATGGCTCGTTTGGTTCCAACCATGCTGCCTGCGACCTGAAAGACAGCTTCACGTGGACCACGTGGCCTAATAGATAAGGCGTCCGACTTCGGATCGGAAGATTGAGGGTTCGAATCCCTTCGTGGTTGTGCTATTTTGGTATTGGTTGGCATACCGTAACCATACGCGAGTGGCCGCTGACTCTGTCTTCTGTCTTCTAAAGTCGATCCGAGATGACCGCCGTCTCCAGAAGGACTTACTCATGTATCCATGTTATGAACAATGTTATAGCAGGCCTTTGTGTTTGTGCAGTCAAGTTTGTCTCACAGGACAGTCTTCTTCAGCTAGCTCATGACAGACGATTGCAACTTTCAGCGCTGAGAGGTTGTCCAAAAGTGTGGCTTATGTGCCTCGTTGGCGCAGTCGGCAGCGCGTCAGTCTCATAATCTGAAGGTCGTGAGTTCGAGCCTCACACGGGGCAGTCTCTGTCGTTTTGTAATGCTTCCTTTTTATATTATTGTTGTCTGCGTGAGGCTCAGGGTTTGGTAATGTCCTCATTTTAAACTGGAATGGCTCGTTTGGTTCCAACCATGCTGCCTGCGACCTGGAAGACAGCTTCACGTGGACCACGTGGCCTAATAGATAAGGCGTCCGACTTCGGATCGGAAGATTGAGGGTTCGAATCCCTTCGTGGTTGTGCTATTTTGGTATTGGTTGGCATACCGTAACCATACGCGAGTGGCCGCTGACTCTGTCTTCTGTCTTCTAAAGTCGATCCGAGATGACCGCCGTCTCCAGAAGGACTTACTCATGTATCCATGTTATGAACAATGTTATAGCAGGCCTTTGTGTTTGTGCAGTCAAGTTTGTCTCACAGGACAGTCTTCACACGGGGCAGTCTCTGTCGTTTTGTAATGCTTCCTTTTTATATTATTGTTGTCTGCGTGAGGCTCAGGGTTTGGTAATGTCCTCATTTTAAACTGGAATGGCTCGTTTGGTTCCAACCATGCTGCCTGCGACCTAAAAGACAGCTTCACGTGGACCACGTCCCTTACAAAACAAATATAATGGTATTCAATGGTATTCAATGGTTCCGTATGGTAATTGTACGGTAGTGAATGGTATGTAATGGTATGTAATGGTAATGTAACGGTTATTCAGTGGTGTACAATGGTAAGATTAAAAAGACTGAATGGTAAGCAGTGGTACTGAATGGTTGCATATGGTAATTATATTGTACGAATGGTATGCAATGGTATTACAATGGTTATCCAGTGGTATGCAATGGTAATATTCCAAAGGACTGAATGGTAAGCAGTGGTATTCAATGGTTGCGTATGGTAATGATATTGTACGTATGGTATGCAATCGTAATACAATGGTTATTCAGTGGTATGCAATGGTAATATTAAATAGGACTGCATGGTTGTGTATGGTAACGATAGTGTACGTATGGTATGCAATGGTAATACAATGGTTATTCAGTGGTATGCAATGGTAATATTGCAAAGGACTGAATGGTAAGCAGTGGTATTCAATGGTTGCTCATGGTAATGATATTGTACGTATGGTGTGCAATGGTGCACCAGTGGTATTATATTTTGGCGAGATTTAAAAAAAAATGGAAATTGTATGGTAATCAATTGTATTCAATGGTTGTGTAAGGTATGGTAATTGAATGGTGTGCAATGGTAATGCAGTGGTACATCAGAGGTATATATGGTAAGATCTCGAGTCACGAATGGTGCACGGTGGTTAAAATTCAAAATAAAGTTAAACTTAAATTTACATCAAAATGACTAGAGAATATAATATAAACCAACATATATCATAACGACCCTGGCCGTGACGTACAAGTAGCTGGTATTTATTAAGAATAAATTAAACAACTACGAACATAATTCAGTCTCAGAAAAACGGTCCGGAATTCCAATTTTTCGCTTAGAAACGTTTCTCTCATGAAGTTATAAATCCTACCGACAGTGTCTTCCGTTTGCTTTTATTATAAAAAGCGAAAAACCCGGTATCGATACCATTTCCCCATGTAGCTTTTATGGGAAATGACTGAGAAAACCCCTACAAATATCGAATACAGTAGTATCGATACTATGCAGAGCACCAGTTTACTTGCACAGGTTGTAATTACTGGGAACCAGCGCAGCGTAACTGTCGCACGATCACTATTCAAGATGGCGTCCACATCATGCTCTCCGGTTTGTACTTCTTGTCGCCAAGTTTTGAAACTACTGGGATGGAAACATGATATTAAAGGCAACCAGAAGCGACAGAATTATAGAGTCAATGATTAAAAAGAGTTTGAGTTCATCAGAGCTTAAAAGGAAAAGGAAAAAAAGCATTTTTAAGCGGGGTATTTTCTTCGCATACACGGCGGTCGTCGATAATGGAGGACAACTCGTACCTTTGCCAACTCGTACCTTATTAATCTGGAACACGTAACATGGGCAAGTCATACTTTGGCCAACTTGTACCGTGTATTCCGTCAATTCTTGCAGTGGCGTAAGTAGTGCCTTCAAGGCTCTGAACCGTATCAGATCGGCGGATTATTTCGTGAAGATTCCACAAAAATAACACGAATTTGACTTGAAGTTACTGTAGCTAGACTACGGTGCTTTTGCAACGCGCGGACTGATCAGGTCACGGCATATATTATATGCCCTACGTATACGTACACATGAAGTAGCATATTGGAGCACACGCAGCGTGGCACCGGTGGTTTTTGCTACTCCACGCACTGACAACTGTATTAATGATCATCTAGAGTTCATTGATTAAACGTAGGTCTACGAGTTGGTAAAGGTACGAGTTTGTAAAAGTAGTTTTTACATAACCACGCTTTTTGTATATAATTCAGAAGAAAATTTCATTCATGCAAAATTATCTACAGGTTTGGTTACACACGTTAAGTTAATTCAAAGTGCTACTTGTTGAGTTGTTTTTCTTCAGTTGCTACATAGAAAGACGTGTGCCGAAGAAAAATACAAGCCACTATCTCTTTCTAATATGACATAATAATGTAAGAAAACGTACTGAAGAAATTACAAGTTCTTCTTTGAAAACATATTGTGTTATGACATTTGCGATGGACTTAGTGCGTATGGGTTTATACAATAATTTAATTTACCACTGGCAATTACCACTAGTCATTCAATGTTTTCAATGGCGTTTTCAAGAATGGTAAAATTTAACGATACTCTTTATGGTAAAACCATTAATTAGTAGTGGTATTTACCACTGACAATGGTACATTTTTACCATTGACAATGGTACATTTTTACCATTGACAATGGTACATTTTTACCATTGACAATGGTACATTTTACCATTGACAATGGTACATTTTACCATTGACACGCAATGGTAAATTTACCATTGACACGCAATGGTAAATTTACCATTGACACGCAATGGTACATTTTACCACTGGCAATGGTTCAGTTTTACCACTGGCAATGGTACAATTTTACCACTGGCAATGGTACATTTACCATTTAAAAAAACGTTCCAAAACACCATTATATATACCATTGAATATTGCTAGTGGTAATTGTCAGTGGTATTTTTAATGGTAAACCATTGGCATTTTTTTGTAAGGGGTGGCCTAATGGATAAGGCGTCCGACTTCGGATCGGAAGATTGAGGGTTCGAATCCCTTCGTGGTTGTGCTATTTTGGTATTGGTTGGCATACCGTAACCATACGCGAGTGGCCGCTGACTCTGTCTTCTGTCTTCTAAAGTCGATCCGAGATGACCGCCGTCTCCAGAAGGACTTACTCATGTATCCATGTTATGAACAATGTTATAGCAGGCCTTTGTGTTTGTGCAGTCAAGTTTGTCTCACAGGACAGTCTTCTTCAGCTAGCTCATGACAGACGATTGCAACTTTCAGCGCTGAGAGGTTGTCCAAAAGTGTGGCTTATGTGCCTCGTTGGCGCAGTCGGCAGCGCGTTAGTCTCATAATCTGAAGGTCGTGAGTTCGAGCCTCACACGGGGCAGTCTCTGTCGTTTTGTAATGCTTCCTTTTTATATTATTGTTGTCTGCGTGAGGCTCAGGGTTTGGTAATGTCCTCATTTTAAACTGGAATGGCTCGTTTGGTTCCAACCATGCTGCCTGCGACCTGAAAGACAGCTTCACGTGGACCACGTGGCCTAATGGATAAGGCGTCCGACTTCGGATCGGAAGATTGAGGGTTCGAATCCCTTCGTGGTTGTGCTATTTTGGTATTGGTTGGCATACCGTAACCATACGCGAGTGGCCGCTGACTCTGTCTTCTGTCTTCTAAAGTCGATCCCAGATGACCGCCGTCTCCAGAAGGACTTACTCATGTATCCATGTTATGAACAATGTTATAGCAGGCCTTTGTGTTTGTGCAGTCAAGTTTGTCTCACAGGACAGTCTTCTTCAGCTAGCTCATGACAGACGATTGCAACTTTCAGCGCTGAGAGGTTGTCCAAAAGTGTGGCTTATGTGCCTCGTTGGCGCATTCGGCAGCGCGTCAGTCTCATAATCTGAAGGTCGTGAGTTCGAGCCTCACACGGGGCAGTCTCTGTCGTTTTGTATTGCTTCCTTTTTATATTATTGTTGTCTGCGTGAGGCTCAGGGTTTGGTAATGTCCTCATTTTAAACTGGAATGGCTCGTTTGGTTCCAACCATGCTGCCTGCGACCTGAAAGACAGCTTCACGTGGACCACGTGGCCTAATGGATAAGGCGTCCGACTTCGGATCGGAAGATTGAGGGTTCGAATCCCTTCGTGGTTGTGCTATTTTGGTATTGGTTGGCATACCGTAACCATACGCGAGTGGCCGCTGACTCTGTCTTCTGTCTTCTAAAGTCGATCCGAGATGACCGCCGTCTCCAGAAGGACTTACTCATGTATCCATGTTATGAACAATGTTATAGCAGGCCTTTGTGTTTGTGCAGTCAAGTTTGTCTCACAGGACAGTCTTCTTCAGCTAGCTCATGACAGACGATTGCAACTTTCAGCGCTGAGAGGTTGTCCAAAAGTGTGGCTTATGTGCCTCGTTGGCGCAGTCGGCAGCGTGTCAGTCTCATCATCTGAAGGTCGTGAGTTCGAGCCTCACACGGGGCAGTCTCTGTCGTTTTGTAATGCTTCCTTTTTATATTATTGTTGTCTGCGTGAGGCTCAGGGTTTGGTAATGTCCTCATTTTAAACTGGAATGGCTCGTTTGGTTCCAACCATGCTGCCTGCGACCTGAAAGACAGCTTCACGTGGACCACGTGGCCTAATGGATAAGGCGTCCGACTTCGGATCGGAAGATTGAGGGTTCGAATCCCTTCGTGGTTGTGCTATTTTGGTATTGGTTGGCATACCGTAACCATACGCGAGTGGCCGCTGACTCTGTCTTCTGTCTTCTAAAGTCGATCCGAGATGACCGCCGTCTCCAGAAGGACTTACTCATGTATCCATGTTATGAACAATGTTATAGCAGGCCTTTGTGTTTGTGCAGTCAAGTTTGTCTCACAGGACAGTCTTCTTCAGCTAGCTCATGACAGACGATTGCAACTTTCAGCGCTGAGAGGTTGTCCAAAAGTGTGGCTTATGTGCCTCGTTGGCGCAGTCGGCAGCGCGTCAGTCTCATAATCTGAAGGTCGTGAGTTCGAGCCTCACACGGGGCAGTCTCTGTCGTTTTGTAATGCTTCCTTTTTATATTATTGTTGTCTGCGTGAGGCTCAGGGTTTGGTAATGTCCTCATTTTAAACTGGAATGGCTCGTTTGGTTCCAACCATGCTGCCTGCGACCTGAAAGAAAGCTTCACGTGGACCACGTGGCCTAATGGATAAGGCGTCCGACTTCGGATCGGAAGATTGAGGGTTCGAATCCCTTCGTGGTTGTGCTATTTTGGTATTGGTTGGCATACCGTAACCATACGCGAGTGGCCGCTGACTCTGTCTTCTGTCTTCTAAAGTCGATCCGAGATGACCGCCGTCTCCAGAAGGACTTACTCATGTATCCATGTTATGAACAATGTTATAGCAGGCCTTTGTGTTTGTGCAGTCAAGTTTGTCTCACAGGACAGTCTTCTTCAGCTAGCTCATGACAGAGGATTGCAACTTTCAGCGCTGAGAGGTTGTCCAAAAGTGTGGCTTATGTGCCTCGTTGGCGCAGTCGGCAGCGCGTCAGTCTCATAATCTGAAGGTCGTGAGTTCGAGCCTCACACGGGGCAGTCTCTGTCGTTTTGTAATGCTTCCTTTTTATATTATTGTTGTCTGCGTGAGGCTCAGGGTTTGGTAATGTCCTCATTTTAAACTGGAATGGCTCGTTTGGTTCCAACCATGCTGCCTGCGACCTGAAAGACAGCTTCACGTGGACCACGTGGCCTAATGGATAAGGCGTCCGACTTCGGATCGGAAGATTGAGGGTTCGAATCCCTTCGTGGTTGTGCTATTTTGGTATTGGTTGGCATACCGTAACCATACGCGAGTGGCCGCTGACTCTGTCTTCTGTCTTCTAAAGTCGATCCGAGATGACCGCCGTCTCCAGAAGGACTTACTCATGTATCCATGTTATGAACAATGTTATAGCAGGCCTTTGTGTTTGTGCAGTCAAGTTTGTCTCACAGGACAGTCTTCTTCAGCTAGCTCATGACAGACGATTGCAACTTTCAGCGCTGAGAGGTTGTCCAAAAGTGTGGCTTATGTGCCTCGTTGGCGCAGTCGGCAGCGCGTCAGTCTCATCATCTGAAGGTCGTGAGTTCGAGCCTCACACGGGGCAGTCTCTGTCGTTTTGTAATGCTTCCTTTTTATATTATTGTTGTCTGCGTGAGGCTCAGGGTTTGGTAATGTCCTCATTTTAAACTGGAATGGCTCGTTTGGTTCCAACCATGCTGCCTGCGACCTGAAAGACAGCTTCACGTGGACCACGTGGCCTAATGGATAAGGCGTCCGACTTCGGATCGGAAGATTGAGGGTTCGAATCCCTTCGTGGTTGTGCTATTTTGGTATTGGTTGGCATACCGTAACCATACGCGAGTGGCCGCTGACTCTGTCTTCTGTCTTCTAAAGTCGATCCGAGATGACCGCCGTCTCCAGAAGGACTTACTCATGTATCCATGTTATGAACAATGTTATAGCAGGCCTTTGTGTTTGTGCAGTCAAGTTTGTCTCACAGGACAGTCTTCTTCAGCTAGCTCATGACAGACGATTGCAACTTTCAGCGCTGAGAGGTTGTCCAAAAGTGTGGCTTATGTGCCTCGTTGGCGCAGTCGGCAGCGCGTCAGTCTCATAATCTGAAGGTCGTGAGTTCGAGCCTCACACGGGGCAGTCTCTGTCGTTTTGTAATGCTTCCTTTTTATATTATTGTTGTCTGCGTGAGGCTCAGGGTTTGGTAATGTCCTCATTTTAAACTGGAATGGCTCGTTTGGTTCCAACCATGCTGCCTGCGACCTGAAAGACAGCTTCACGTGGACCACGTGGCCTAATGGATAAGGCGTCCGACTTCGGATCGGAAGATTGAGGGTTCGAATCCCTTCGTGGTTGTGCTATTTTGGTATTGGTTGGCATACCGTAACCATACGCGAGTGGCCGCTGACTCTGTCTTCTGTCTTCTAAAGTCGATCCGAGATGACCGCCGTCTCCAGAAGGACTTACTCATGTATCCATGTTATGAACAATGTTATAGCAGGCCTTTGTGTTTGTGCAGTCAAGTTTGTCTCACAGGACAGTCTTCTTCAGCTAGCTCATGACAGACGATTGCAACTTTCAGCGCTGAGAGGTTGTCCAAAAGTGTGGCTTATGTGCCTCGTTGGCGCAGTCGGCAGCGCGTCAGTCTCATAATCTGAAGGTCGTGAGTTCGAGCCTCACACGGGGCAGTCTCTGTCGTTTTGTAATGCTTCCTTTTTATATTATTGTTGTCTGCGTGAGGCTCAGGGTTTGGTAATGTCCTCATTTTAAACTGGAATGGCTCGTTTGGTTCCAACCATGCTGCCTGCGACCTGAAAGACAGCTTCACGTGGACCACGTGGCCTAATGGATAAGGCGTCCGACTTCGGATCGGAAGATTGAGGGTTCGAATCCCTTCGTGGTTGTGCTATTTTGGTATTGGTTGGCATACCGTAACCATACGCGAGTGGCCGCTGACTCTGTCTTCTGTCTTCTAAAGTCGATCCCAGATGACCGCCGTCTCCAGAAGGACTTACTCATGTATCCATGTTATGAACAATGTTATAGCAGGCCTTTGTGTTTGTGCAGTCAAGTTTGTCTCACAGGACAGTCTTCTTCAGCTAGCTCATGACAGACGATTGCAACTTTCAGCGCTGAGAGGTTGTCCAAAAGTGTGGCTTATGTGCCTCGTTGGCGCAGTCGGCAGCGCGTCAGTCTCATAATCTGAAGGTCGTGAGTTCGAGCCTCACACGGGGCAGTCTCTGTCGTTTTGTATTGCTTCCTTTTTATATTATTGTTGTCTGCGTGAGGCTCAGGGTTTGGTAATGTCCTCATTTTAAACTGGAATGGCTCGTTTGGTTCCAACCATGCTGCCTGCGACCTGAAAGACAGCTTCACGTGGACCACGTGGCCTAATGGATAAGGCGTCCGACTTCGGATCGGAAGATTGAGGGTTCGAATCCCTTCGTGGTTGTGCTATTTTGGTATTGGTTGGCATACCGTAACCATACGCGAGTGGCCGCTGACTCTGTCTTCTGTCTTCTAAAGTCGATCCGAGCTGACCGCCGTCTCCAGAAGGACTTACTCATGTATCCATGTTATGAACAATGTTATAGCAGGCCTTTGTGTTTGTGCAGTCAAGTTTGTCTCACAGGACAGTCTTCTTCAGCTAGCTCATGACAGACGATTGCAACTTTCAGCGCTGAGAGGTTGTCCAAAAGTGTGGCTTATGTGCCTCGTTGGCGCAGTCGGCAGCGCGTCGGTCTCATAATCTGAAGGTCGTGAGTTCGAGCCTCACACGGGGCAGTCTCTGTCGTTTTGTAATGCTTCCTTTTTATATTATTGTTGTCTGCGTGAGGCTCAGGGTTTGGTAATGTCCTCATTTTAAACTGGAATGGCTCGTTTGGTTCCAACCATGCTGCCTGCGACCTGAAAGACAGCTTCACGTGGACCACGTGGCCTAATGGATAAGGCGTCCGACTTCGGATCGGAAGATTGAGGGTTCGAATCCCTTCGTGGTTGTGCTATTTTGGTATTGGTTGGCATACCGTAACCATACGCGAGTGGCCGCTGACTCTGTCTTCTGTCTTCTAAAGTCGATCCGAGATGACCGCCGTCTCCAGAAGGACTTACTCATGTATCCATGTTATGAACAATGTTATAGCAGGCCTTTGTGTTTGTGCAGTCAAATTTGTCTCACAGGACAGTCTTCTTCAGCTAGCTCATGACAGACGATTGCAACTTTCAGCGCTGAGAGGTTGTCCAAAAGTGTGGCTTATGTGCCTCGTTGGCGCAGTCGGCAGCGCGTCAGTCTCATAATCTGAAGTTCGTGAGTTCGAGCCTCACACGGGGCAGTCTCTGTCGTTTTGTAATGCTTCCTTTTTATATTATTGTTGTCTGCGTGAGGCTCAGTGTTTGGTAATGTCCTCATTTTAAACTGGAATGGCTCGTTTGGTTCCAACCATGCTGCCTGCGACCTGAAAGACAGCTTCACGTGGACCACGTGGCCTAATGGATAAGGCGTCCGACTTCGGATCGGAAGATTGAGGGTTCGAATCCCTTCGTGGTTGTGCTATTTTGGTATTGGTTGGCATACCGTAACCATACGCGAGTGGCCACTGACTCTGTCTTCTGTCTTCTAAAGTCGATCCGAGATGACCGCCGTCTCCAGAAGGACTTACTCATGTATCCATGTTATGAACAATGTTATAGCAGGCCTTTGTGTTTGTGCAGTCAAGTTTGTCTCACAGGACAGTCTTCTTCAGCTAGCTCATGACAGACGATTGCAACTTTCAGCGCTGAGAGGTTGTCCAAAAGTGTGGCTTATGTGCCTCGTTGGCGCAGTCGGCAGCGCGTCATTCTCATAATCTGAAGGTCGTGAGTTCGAGCCTCACACGGGGCAGTCTCTGTCGTTTTGTAATGCTTCCTTTTTATATTATTGTTGTCTGCGTGAGGCTCAGGGTTTGGTAATGTCCTCATTTTAAACTGGAATGGCTCGTTTGGTTCCAACCATGCTGCCTGCGACCTGAAAGACAGCTTCACGTGGACCACGTGGCCTAATGGATAAGGCGTCCGACTTCGGATCGGAAGATTGAGGGTTCGAATCCCTTCGTGGTTGTGCTATTTTGGTATTGGTTGGCATACCGTAACCATACGCGAGTGGCCGCTGACTCTGTCTTCTGTCTTCTAAAGTCGATCCGAAATGACCGCCGTCTCCAGAAGGACTTACTCATGTATCCATGTTATGAACAATGTTATAGCAGGCCTTTGTGTTTGTGCAGTCAAATTTGTCTCACAGGACAGTCTTCTTCAGCTAGCTCATGACAGACGATTGCAACTTTCAGCGCTGAGAGGTTGTCCAAAAGTGTGGCTTATGTGCCTCGTTGGCGCAGTCGGCAGCGCGTCAGTCTCATAATCTGAAGGTCGTGAGTTCGAGCCTCACACGGGGCAGTCTCTGTCGTTTTTTAATGCTACCTTTTTATATTATTGTTGTCTGCGTGAGGCTCAGGGTTTGGTAATGTCCTCATTTTAAACTGGAATGGCTCGTTTGGTTCCAACCATGCTGCCTGCGACCTGAAAGACAGCTTCACGTGGACCACGTGGCCTAATGGATAAGGCGTCCGACTTCGGATCGGAAGATTGAGGGTTCGAATCCCTTCGTGGTTGTGCTATTTTGGTATTGGTTGGCATACCGTAACCATACGCGAGTGGCCGCTGACTCTGTCTTCTGTCTTCTAAAGTCGATCCGAGATGACCGCCGTCTCCAGAAGGACTTACTCATGTATCCATGTTATGAACAATGTTATATCAGGCCTTTGTGTTTGTGCAGTCAAGTTTGTCTCACAGGACAGTCTTCTTCAGCTAGCTCATGACAGACGATTGCAACTTTCAGCGCTGAGAGGTTGTCCAAAAGTGTGGCTTATGTGCCTCGTTGGCGCAGTCGGCAGCGCGTCAGTCTCATAATCTGAAGGTCGTGAGTTCGAGCCTCACACGGGGCAGTCTCTGTCGTTTTGTAATGCTTCCTTTTTATATTATTGTTGTCTGCGTGAGGCTCAGGGTTTGGTAATGTCCTCATTTTAAACTGGAATGGCTCGTTTGGTTCCAACCATGCTGCCTGCGACCTGAAAGACAGCTTCACGTGGACCACGTGGCCTAATGGATAAGGCGTCCGACTTCGGATCGGAAGATTGAGGGTTCGAATCCCTTCGTGGTTGTGCTATTTTGGTATTAGTTGGCATACCGTAACCATACGCGAGTGGCCGCTGACTCTGTCTTCTGTCTTCTAAAGTCGATCCGAGATGACCGCCGTCTCCAGAAGGACTTACTCATGTATCCATGTTATGAACAATGTTATAGCAGGCCTTTGTGTTTGTGCAGTCAAGTTTGTCTCACAGGACAGTCTTCTTCAGCTAGCTCATGACAGACGATTGCAACTTTCAGCGCTGAGAGGTTGTCCAAAAGTGTGGCTTATGTGCCTCGTTGGCGCAGTCGGCAGCGCGTCAGTCTCATAATCTGAAGGTCGTGAGTTCGAGCCTCACACGGGGCAGTCTCTGTCGTTTTGTAATGCTTCCTTTTTATATTATTGTTGTCTGCGTGAGGCTCAGGGTTTGGTAATGTCCTCATTTTAAACTGGAATGGCTCGTTTGGTTCCAACCATGCTGCCTGCGACCTGAAAGACAGCTTCACGTGGACCACGTGGCCTAATGGATAAGGCGTCCGACTTCGGATCGGAAGATTGAGGGTTCGAATCCCTTCGTGGTTGTGCTATTTTGGTATTGGTTGGCATACCGTAACCATACGCGAGTGGCCGCTGACTCTGTCTTCTGTCTTCTAAAGTCGATCCGAGATGACCGCCGTCTCCAGAAGGACTTACTCATGTATCCATGTTATGAACAATGTTATAGCAGGCCTTTGTGTTTGTGCAGTCAAGTTTGTCTCACAGGACAGTCTTCTTCAGCTAGCTCATGACAGACGATTGCAACTTTCAGCGCTGAGAGGTTGTCCAAAAGTGTGGCTTATGTGCCTCGTTGGCGCAGTCGGCAGCGCGTCGGTCTCATAATCTGAAGGTCGTGAGTTCGAGCCTCACACGGGGCAGTCTCTGTCGTTTTGTAATGCTTCCTTTTTATATTATTGTTGTCTGCGTGAGGCTCAGGGTTTGGTAATGTCCTCATTTTAAACTGGAATGGCTCGTTTGGTTCCAACCATGCTGCCTGCGACCTGAAAGACAGCTTCACGTGGACCACGTGGCCTAATGGATAAGGCGTCCGACTTCGGATCGGAAGATTGAGGGTTCGAATCCCTTCGTGGTTGTGCTATTTTGGTATTGGTTGGCATACCGTAACCATACGCGAGTGGCCGCTGACTCTGTCTTCTGTCTTCTAAAGTCGATCCGAGATGACCGCCGTCTCCAGAAGGACTTACTCATGTATCCATGTTATGAACAATGTTATAGCAGGCCTTTGTGTTTGTGCAGTCAAGTTTGTCTCACAGGACAGTCTTCTTCAGCTAGCTCATGACAGACGATTGCAACTTTCAGCGCTGAGAGGTTGTCCAAAAGTGTGGCTTATGTGCCTCGTTGGCGCAGTCGGCAGCGCGTCAGTCTCATAATCTGAAGGTCGTGAGTTCGAGCCTCACACGGGGCAGTCTCTGTCGTTTTGTAATGCTTCCTTTTTATATTATTGTTGTCTGCGTGAGGCTCAGGGTTTGGTAATGTCCTCATTTTAAACTGGAATGGCTCGTTTGGTTCCAACCATGCTGCCTGCGACCTGAAAGACAGCTTCACGTGGACCACGTGGCCTAATGGATAAGGCGTCCGACTTCGGATCGGAAGATTGAGGGTTCGAATCCCTTCGTGGTTGTGCTATTTTGGTATTGGTTGGCATACCGTAACCATACGCGAGTGGCCGCTGACTCTGTCTTCTGTCTTCTAAAGTCGATCCGAGATGACCGCCGTCTCCAGAAGGACTTACTCATGTTTCCATGTTATGAACAATGTTATAGCAGGCCTTTGTGTTTGTGCAGTCAAATTTGTCTCACAGGACAGTCTTCTTCAGCTAGCTCATGACAGACGATTGCAACTTTCAGCGCTGAGAGGTTGTCCAAAAGTGTGGCTTATGTGGCTCGTTGGCGCAGTCGGCAGCGCGTCAGTCTCATAATCTGAAGTTCGTGAGTTCGAGCCTCACACGGGGCAGTCTCTGTCGTTTTGTAATGCTTCCTTTTTATATTATTGTTGTCTGCGTGAGGCTCAGGGTTTGGTAATGTCCTCATTTTAAACTGGAATGGCTCGTTTGGTTCCAACCATGCTGCCTGCGACCTGAAAGACAGCTTCACGTGGACCACGTGGCCTAATGGATAAGGCGTCCGACTTCGGATCGGAAGATTGAGGGTTCGAATCCCTTCGTGGTTGTGCTATTTTGGTATTGGTTGGCATACCGTAACCATACGCGAGTGGCCGCTGACTCTGTCTTCTGTCTTCTAAAGTCGATCCGAGATGACCGCCGTCTCCAGAAGGACTTACTCATGTATCCATGTTATGAACAATGTTATAGCAGGCCTTTGTGTTTGTGCAGTCAAGTTTGTCTCACAGGACAGTCTTCTTCAGCTAGCTCATGACAGACGATTGCAACTTTCAGCGCTGAGAGGTTGTCCAAAAGTGTGGCTTATGTGCCTCGTTGGCGCAGTCGGCAGCGCGTCGGTCTCATAATCTGAAGGTCGTGAGTTCGAGCCTCACACGGGGCAGTCTCTGTCGTTTTGTAATGCTTCCTTTTTATATTATTGTTGTCTGCGTGAGGCTCAGGGTTTGGTAATGTCCTCATTTTAAACTGGAATGGCTCGTTTGGTTCCAACCATGCTGCCTGCGACCTGAAAGACAGCTTCACGTGGACCACGTGGCCTAATGGATAAGGCGTCCGACTTCGGATCGGAAGATTGAGGGTTCGAATCCCTTCGTGGTTGTGCTATTTTGGTATTGGTTGGCATACCGTAACCATACGCGAGTGGCCGCTGACTCTGTCTTCTGTCTTCTAAAGTCGATCCGAGATGACCGCCGTCTCCAGAAGGACTTACTCATGTATCCATGTTATGAACAATGTTATAGCAGGCCTTTGTGTTTGTGCAGTCAAGTTTGTCTCACAGGACAGTCTTCTTCAGCTAGCTCATGACAGACGATTGCAACTTTCAGCGCTGAGAGGTTGTCCAAAAGTGTGGCTTATGTGCCTCGTTGGCGCAGTCGGCAGCGCGTCAGTCTCATAATCTGAAGGTCGTGAGTTCGAGCCTCACACGGGGCAGTCTCTGTCGTTTTGTAATGCTTCCTTTTTATATTATTGTTGTCTGCGTGAGGCTCAGGGTTTGGTAATGTCCTCATTTTAAACTGGAATGGCTCGTTTGGTTCCAACCATGCTGCCTGCGACCTGAAAGACAGCTTCACGTGGACCACGTGGCCTAATGGATAAGGCGTCCGACTTCGGATCGGAAGATTGAGGGTTCGAATCCCTTCGTGGTTGTGCTATTTTGGTATTGGTTGGCATACCGTAACCATACGCGAGTGGCCGCTGACTCTGTCTTCTGTCTTCTAAAGTCGATCCGAGATGACCGCCGTCTCCAGAAGGACTTACTCATGTTTCCATGTTATGAACAATGTTATAGCAGGCCTTTGTGTTTGTGCAGTCAAATTTGTCTCACAGGACAGTCTTCTTCAGCTAGCTCATGACAGACGATTGCAACTTTCAGCGCTGAGAGGTTGTCCAAAAGTGTGGCTTATGTGGCTCGTTGGCGCAGTCGGCAGCGCGTCAGTCTCATAATCTGAAGTTCGTGAGTTCGAGCCTCACACGGGGCAGTCTCTGTCGTTTTGTAATGCTTCCTTTTTATATTATTGTTGTCTGCGTGAGGCTCAGGGTTTGGTAATGTCCTCATTTTAAACTGGAATGGCTCGTTTGGTTCCAACCATGCTGCCTGCGACCTGAAAGACAGCTTCACGTGGACCACGTGGCCTAATGGATAAGGCGTCCGACTTCGGATCGGAAGATTGAGGGTTCGAATCCCTTCGTGGTTGTGCTATTTTGGTATTGGTTGGCATACCGTAACCATACGCGAGTGGCCGCTGACTCTGTCTTCTGTCTTCTAAAGTCGATCCGAGATGACCGCCGTCTCCAGAAGGACTTACTCATGTATCCATGTTATGAACAATGTTATAGCAGGCCTTTGTGTTTGTGCAGTCAAGTTTGTCTCACAGGACAGTCTTCTTCAGCTAGCTCATGACAGACGATTGCAACTTTCAGCGCTGAGAGGTTGTCCAAAAGTGTGGCTTATGTGCCTCGTTGGCGCAGTCGGCAGCGCGTCAGTCTCATAATCTGAAGGTCGTGAGTTCGAGCCTCACACGGGGCAGTCTCTGTCGTTTTGTAATGCTTCCTTTTTATATTATTGTTGTCTGCGTGAGGCTCAGGGTTTGGTAATGTCCTCATTTTAAACTGGAATGGCTCGTTTGGTTCCAACCATGCTGCCTGCGACCTGAAAGACAGCTTCACGTGGACCACGTGGCCTAATGGATAAGGCGTCCGACTTCGGATCAGAAGATTGAGGGTTCGAATCCCTTCGTGGTTGTGCTATTTTGGTATTGGTTGGCATACCGTAACCATACGCGAGTGGCCGCTGACTCTGTCTTCTGTCTTCTAAAGTCGATCCGAGATGACCGCCGTCTCCAGAAGGACTTACTCATGTATCCATGTTATGAACAATGTTATAGCAGGCCTTTGTGTTTGTGCAGTCAAGTTTGTCTCACAGGACAGTCTTCTTCAGCTAGCTCATGACAGACGATTGCAACTTTCAGCGCTGAGAGGTTGTCCAAAAGTGTGGCTTATGTGCCTCGTTGGCGCAGTCAACTGGAATGGCTCGTTTGGTTCCAACCATGCTGCCTGCGACCTGAAAGACAGCTTCACGTGGACCACGTGGCCTAATGGATAAGGCGTCCGACTTCGGATCGGAAGATTGAGGGTTCGAATCCCTTCGTGGTTGTGCTATTTTGGTATTGGTTGGCATACCGTAACCATACGCGAGTGGCCGCTGACTCTGTCTTCTGTCTTCTAAAGTCGATCCGAGATGACCGCCGTCTCCAGAAGGACTTACTCATGTATCCATGTTATGAACAATGTTATAGCAGGCCTTTGTGTTTGTGCAGTCAAGTTTGTCTCACAGGACAGTCTTCTTCAGCTAGCTCATGACAGACGATTGCAACTTTCAGCGCTGAGAGGTTGTCCAAAAGTGTGGCTTATGTGCATCGTTGGCGCAGTCGGCAGCGCGTCAGTCTCATAATCTGAAGGTCGTGAGTTCGAGCCTCACACGGGGCAGTCTCTGTCGTTTTGTAATGCTTCCTTTTTATATTATTGTTGTCTGCGTGAGGCTCAGGGTTTGGTAATGTCCTCATTTTAAACTGGAATGGCTCGTTTGGTTCCAACCATGCTGCCTGCGACCTGAAAGACAGCTTCACGTGGACCACTTGGCCTAATGGATAAGGCGTCCGACTTCGGATCGGAAGATTGAGGGTTCAAATCCCTTCGTGGTTGTGCTATTTTGGTATTGGTTGGCATACCGTAACCATACGCGAGTGGCCGCTGACTCTGTCTTCTGTCTTCTAAAGTCGATCCGAGATGACCGCCGTCTCCAGAAGGACTTACTCATGTATCCATGTTATGAACAATGTTATAGCAGGCCTTTGTGTTTGTGCAGTCAAGTTTGTCTCACAGGACAGTCTTCTTCAGCTAGCTCATGACAGACGATTGCAACTTTCAGCGCTGAGAGGTTGTCCAAAAGTGTGGCTTATGTGCCTCGTTGGCGCAGTCGGCAGCGCGTCAGTCTCATAATCTGAAGGTCGTGAGTTCGAGCCTCACACGGGGCAGTCTCTGTCGTTTTGTAATGCTTCCTTTTTATATTATTGTTGTCTGCGTGAGGCTCAGGGTTTGGTAATGTCCTCATTTTAAACTGGAATGGCTCGTTTGGTTCCAACCATGCTGCCTGCGACCTGAAAGACAGCTTCACGTGGACCACGTGGCCTAATGGATAAGGCGTCCGACTTCGGATCGGAAGATTGAGGGTTCGAATCCCTTCGTGGTTGTGCTATTTTGGTATTGGTTGGCATACCGTAACCATACGCGAGTGGCCGCTGACTCTGTCTTCTGTCTTCTAAAGTCGATCCGAGATGACCGCCGTCTCCAGAAGGACTTACTCATGTATCCATGTTATGAACAATGTTATAGCAGGCCTTTGTGTTTGTGCAGTCAAGTTTGTCTCACAGGACAGTCTTCTTCAGCTAGCTCATGACAGACGATTGCAACTTTCAGCGCTGAGAGGTTGTCCAAAAGTGTGGCTTATGTGCCTCGTTGGCGCAGTCGGCAGCGCGTCAGTCTCATAATCTGAAGGTCGTGAGTTCGAGCCTCACACGGGGCAGTCTCTGTCGTTTTGTAATGCTTCCTTTTTATATTATTGTTGTCTGCGTGAGGCTCAGGGTTTGGTAATGTCCTCATTTTAAACTGGAATGGCTCGTTTGGTTCCAACCATGCTGCCTGCGACCTGAAAGACAGCTTCACGTGGACCACGTGGCCTAATGGATAAGGCGTCCGACTTCGGATCGGAAGATTGAGGGTTCGAATCCCTTCGTGGTTGTGCTATTTTGGTATTGGTTGGCATACCGTAACCATACGCGAGTGGCCGCTGACTCTGTCTTCTGTCTTCTAAAGTCGATCCGAGATGACCGCCGTCTCCAGAAGGACTTACTCATGTATCCATGTTATGAACAATGTTATAGCAGGCCTTTGTGTTTGTGCAGTCAAGTTTGTCTCACAGGACAGTCTTCTTCAGCTAGCTCATGACAGACGATTGCAACTTTCAGCGCTGAGAGGTTGTCCAAAAGTGTGGCTTATGTGCCTCGTTGGCGCAGTCGGCAGCGCGTCAGTCTCATAATCTGAAGGTCGTGAGTTCGAGCCTCACACGGGGCAGTCTCTGTCGTTTTGTAATGCTTCCTTTTTATATTATTGTTGTCTGCGTGAGGCTCAGGGTTTGGTAATGTCCTCATTTTAAACTGGAATGGCTCGTTTGGTTCCAACCATGCTGCCTGCGACCTGAAAGACAGCTTCACGTGGACCACGTGGCCTAATGGATAAGGCGTCCGACTTCGGATCGGAAGATTGAGGGTTCGAATCCCTTCGTGGTTGTGCTATTTTGGTATTGGTTGGCATACCGTAACCATACGCGAGTGGCCGCTGACTCTGTCTTCTGTCTTCTAAAGTCGATCCGAGATGACCGCCGTCTCCAGAAGGACTTACTCATGTATCCATGTTATGAACAATGTTATAGCAGGCCTTTGTGTTTGTGCAGTCAAGTTTGTCTCACAGGACAGTCTTCTTCAGCTAGCTCATGACAGACGATTGCAACTTTCAGCGCTGAGAGGTTGTCCAAAAGTGTGGCTTATGTGCCTCGTTGGCGCAGTCTGCAGCGCGTCAGTCTCATAATCTGAAGGTCGTGAGTTCGAGCCTCACACGGGGCAGTCTCTGTCGTTTTGTAATGCTTCCTTTTTATATTATTGTTGTCTGCGTGAGGCTCAGGGTTTGGTAATGTCCTCATTTTAAACTGGAATGGCTCGTTTGGTTCCAACCATGCTGCCTGCGACCTGAAAGACAGCTTCACGTGGACCACGTGGCCTAATGGATAAGGCGTCCGACTTCGGATCGGAAGATTGAGGGTTCGAATCCCTTCGTGGTTGTGCTATTTTGGTATTGGTTGGCATACCGTAACCATACGCGAGTGGCCGCTGACTCTGTCTTCTGTCTTCTAAAGTCGATCCGAGATGACCGCCGTCTCCAGAAGGACTTACTCATGTATCCATGTTATGAACAATGTTATAGCAGGCCTTTGTGTTTGTGCAGTCAAGTTTGTCTCACAGGACAGTCTTCTTCAGCTAGCTCATGACAGACGATTGCAACTTTCAGCGCTGAGAGGTTGTCCAAAAGTGTGGCTTATGTGCCTCGTTGGCGCAGTCGGCAGCGCGTCAGTCTCATAATCTGAAGGTCGTGAGTTCGAGCCTCACACGGGGCAGTCTCTGTCGTTTTGTAATGCTTCCTTTTTATATTATTGTTGTCTGCGTGAGGCTCAGGGTTTGGTAATGTCCTCATTTTAAACTGGAATGGCTCGTTTGGTTCCAACCATGCTGCCTGCGACCTGAAAGACAGCTTCACGTGGACCACGTGGCCTAATGGATAAGGCGTCCGACTTCGGATCGGAAGATTGAGGGTTCGAATCCCTTCGTAGTTGTGCTATTTTGGTATTGGTTGGCATACCGTAACCATACGCGAGTGGCCGCTGACTCTGTCTTCTGTCTTCTAAAGTCGATCCGAGATGACCGCCGTCTCCAGAAGGACTTACTCATGTATCCATGTTATGAACAATGTTATAGCAGGCCTTTGTGTTTGTGCAGTCAAGTTTGTCTCACAGGACAGTCTTCTTCAGCTAGCTCATGACAGACGATTGCAACTTTCAGCGCTGAGAGGTTGTCCAAAAGTGTGGCTTATGTGCCTCGTTGGCGCAGTCGGCAGCGCGTCAGTCTCATAATCTGAAGGTCGTGAGTTCGAGCCTCACACGGGGCAGTCTCTGTCGTTTTGTAATGCTTCCTTTTTATATTATTGTTGTCTGCGTGAGGCTCAGGGTTTGGTAATGTCCTCATTTTAAACTGGAATGGCTCGTTTGGTTCCAACCATGCTGCCTGCGACCTGAAAGACAGCTTCACGTGGGCCACGTGGCCTAATGGATAAGGCGTCCGACTTCGGATCGGAAGATTGAGGGTTCGAATCCCTTCGTGGTTGTGCTATTTTGGTATTGGTTGGCATACCGTAACCGTACGCGAGTGGCCGCTGACTCTGTCTTCTGTCTTCTAAAGTCGATCCGAGATGACCGCCGTCTCCAGAAGGACTTACTCATGTATCCATGTTATGAACAATGTTATAGCAGGCCTTTGTGTTTGTGCAGTCAAGTTTGTCTCACAGGACAGTCTTCTTCAGCTAGCTCATGACAGACGATTGCAACTTTCAGCGCTGAGAGGTTGTCCAAAAGTGTGGCTTATGTGACTCGTTGGCGCAGTCGGCAGCGCGTCAGTCTCATAATCTGAAGGTCGTGAGTTCGAGCCTCACACGGGGCAGTCTCTGTCGTTTTGTAATGCTTCCTTTTTATATTATTGTTGTCTGCGTGAGGCTCAGGGTTTGGTAATGTCCTCATTTTAAACTGGAATGGCTCGTTTGGTTCCAACCATGCTGCCTGCGACCTGAAAGACAGCTTCACGTGGACCACGTGGCCTAATGGATAAGGCGTCCGACTTCGGATCGGAAGATTGAGGGTTCGAATTCCTTCGTGGTTGTGCTATTTTGGTATTGGTTGGCATACCGTAACCATACGCGAGTGGCCGCTGACTCTGTCTTCTGTCTTCTAAAGTCGATCCGAGATGACCGCCGTCTCCAGAAGGACTTACTCATGTATCCATGTTATGAACAATGTTATAGCAGGCCTTTGTGTTTGTGCAGTCAAGTTTGTCTCACAGGACAGTCTTCTTCAGCTAGCTCATGACAGACGATTGCAACTTCCAGCGCTGAGAGGTTGTCCAAAAGTGTGGCTTATGTGCCTCGTTGGCGCAGTCGACAGCGCGTCAGTCTCATAATCTGAAGGTCGTGAGTTCGAGCCTCACACGGGGCAGTCTCTGTCGTTTTGTAATGCTTCCTTTTTATATTATTGTTGTCTGCGTGAGGCTCAGGGTTTGGTAATGTCCTCATTTTAAACTGGAATGGCTCGTTTGGTTCCAACCATGCTGCCTGCGACCTGAAAGACAGCTTCACGTGGACCACGTGGCCTAATGGTTAAGGCGTCCGACTTCGGATCGGAAGATTGAGGGTTCGAATCCCTTCGTGGTTGTGCTATTTTGGTATTGGTTGGCATACCGTAACCATACGCGAGTGGCCGCTGACTCTGTCTTCTGTCTTCTAAAGTCGATCCGAGATGACCGCCGTCTCCAGAAGGACTTACTCATGTATCCATGTTATGAACAATGTTATAGCAGGCCTTTGTGTTTGTGCAGTCAAGTTTGTCTCACAGGACAGTCTTCTTCAGCTAGCTCATGACAGACGATTGCAACTTTCAGCGCTGAGAGGTTGTCCAAAAGTGTGGCTTATGTGCCTCGTTGGCGCAGTCGGCAGCGCGTCAGTCTCATAATCTGAAGGTCGTGAGTTCGAGCCTCACACGGGGCAGTCTCTGTCGTTTTGTAATGCTTCCTTTTTATATTATTGTTGTCTGCGTGAGGCTCAGGGTTTGGTAATGTCCTCATTTTAAACTGGAATGGCTCGTTTGGTTCCAACCATGCTGCCTACGACCTGAAAGACAGCTTCACGTGGGCCACGTGGCCTAATGGATAAGGCGTCCGACTTCGGATCGGAAGATTGAGGGTTCGAATCCCTTCGTGGTTGTGCTATTTTGGTATTGGTTGGCATACCGTAACCGTACGCGAGTGGCCGCTGACTCTGTCTTCTGTCTTCTAAAGTCGATCCGAGATGACCGCCGTCTCCAGAAGGACTTACTCATGTATCCATGTTATGAACAATGTTATAGCAGGCCTTTGTGTTTGTGCAGTCAAGTTTGTCTCACAGGACAGTCTTCTTCAGCTAGCTCATGACAGACGATTGCAACTTTCAGCGCTGAGAGGTTGTCCAAAAGTGTGGCTTATGTGACTCGTTGGCGCAGTCGGCAGCGCGTCAGTCTCATAATCTGAAGGTCGTGAGTTCGAGCCTCACACGGGGCAGTCTCTGTCGTTTTGTAATGCTTCCTTTTTATATTATTGTTGTCTGCGTGAGGCTCAGGGTTTGGTAATGTCCTCATTTTAAACTGGAATGGCTCGTTTGGTTCCAACCATGCTGCCTGCGACCTGAAAGACAGCTTCACGTGGACCACGTGGCCTAATGGATAAGGCGTCCGACTTCGGATCGGAAGATTGAGGGTTCGAATTCCTTCGTGGTTGTGCTATTTTGGTATTGGTTGGCATACCGTAACCATACGCGAGTGGCCGCTGACTCTGTCTTCTGTCTTCTAAAGTCGATCCGAGATGACCGCCGTCTCCAGAAGGACTTACTCATGTATCCATGTTATGAACAATGTTATAGCAGGCCTTTGTGTTTGTGCAGTCAAGTTTGTCTCACAGGACAGTCTTCTTCAGCTAGCTCATGACAGACGATTGCAACTTCCAGCGCTGAGAGGTTGTCCAAAAGTGTGGCTTATGTGCCTCGTTGGCGCAGTCGACAGCGCGTCAGTCTCATAATCTGAAGGTCGTGAGTTCGAGCCTCACACGGGGCAGTCTCTGTCGTTTTGTAATGCTTCCTTTTTATATTATTGTTGTCTGCGTGAGGCTCAGGGTTTGGTAATGTCCTCATTTTAAACTGGAATGGCTCGTTTGGTTCCAACCATGCTGCCTGCGACCTGAAAGACAGCTTCACGTGGACCACGTGGCCTAATGGTTAAGGCGTCCGACTTCGGATCGGAAGATTGAGGGTTCGAATCCCTTCGTGGTTGTGCTATTTTGGTATTGGTTGGCATACCGTAACCATACGCGAGTGGCCGCTGACTCTGTCTTCTGTCTTCTAAAGTCGATCCGAGATGACCGCCGTCTCCAGAAGGACTTACTCATGTATCCATGTTATAGCAGGCCTTTGTGTTTGTGCAGTCAAGTTTGTCTCACAGGACAGTCTTCTTCAGCTAGCTCATGACAGACGATTGCAACTTTCAGCGCTGAGAGGTTGTCCAAAAGTGTGGCTTATGTGCCTCGTTGGCGCAGTCGGCAGCGCGTCAGTCTCATAATCTGAAGGTCGTGAGTTCGAGCCTCACACGGGGCAGTCTCTGTCGTTTTGTAATGCTTCCTTTTTATATTATTGTTGTCTGCGTGAGGCTCAGGGTTTGGTAATGTCCTCATTTTAAACTGGAATGGCTCGTTTGGTTCCAACCATGCTGCCTGCGACCTGAAAGACAGCTTCACGTGGACCACGTGGCCTAATGGATAAGGCGTCCGACTTCGGATCGGAAGATTGAGGGTTCGAATCCCTTCGTGGTTGTGCTATTTTGGTATTGGTTGGCATACCGTAACCATACGCGAGTGGCCGCTGACTCTGTCTTCTGTCTTCTAAAGTCGATCCGAGATGACCGCCGTCTCCAGAAGGACTTACTCATGTATCCATGTTATGAACAATGTTATAGCAGGCCTTTGTGTTTGTGCAGTCAAGTTTGTCTCACAGGACAGTCTTCTTCAGCTAGCTCATGACAGACGATTGCAACTTTCAGCGCTGAGAGGTTGTCCAAAAGTGTGGCTTATGTGCCTCGTTGGCGCAGTCGGCAGCGCGTCAGTCTCATAATCTGAAGGTCGTGAGTTCGAGCCTCACACGGGGCAGTCTCTGTCGTTTTGTAATGCTTCCTTTTTATATTATTGTTGTCTGCGTGAGGCTCAGGGTTTGGTAATGTCCTCATTTTAAACTGGAATGGCTCGTTTGGTTCCAACCATGCTGCCTGCGACCTGAAAGACAGCTTCACGTGGACCACGTGGCCTAATGGATAAGGCGTCCGACTTCGGATCGGAAGATTGAGGGTTCGAATCCCTTCGTGGTTGTGCTATTTTGGTATTGGTTGGCATACCGTAACCATACGCGAGTGGCCGCTGACTCTGTCTTCTGTCTTCTAAAGTCGATCCGAGATGACCGCCGTCTCCAGAAGGACTTACTCATGTATCCATGTTATGAACAATGTTATAGCAGGCCTTTGTGTTTGTGCAGTCAAGTTTGTCTCACAGGACAGTCTTCTTCAGCTAGCTCATGACAGACGATTGCAACTTTCAGCGCTGAGAGGTTGTCCAAAAGTGTGGCTTATGTGCATCGTTGGCGCAGTCGGCAGCGCGTCAGTCTCATAATCTGAAGGTCGTGAGTTCGAGCCTCACACGGGGCAGTCTCTGTCGTTTTGTAATGCTTCCTTTTTATATTATTGTTGTCTGCGTGAGGCTCAGGGTTTGGTAATGTCCTCATTTTAAACTGGAATGGCTCGTTTGGTTCCAACCATGCTGCCTGCGACCTGAAAGACAGCTTCACGTGGACCACTTGGCCTAATGGATAAGGCGTCCGACTTCGGATCGGAAGATTGAGGGTTCAAATCCCTTCGTGGTTGTGCTATTTTGGTATTGGTTGGCATACCGTAACCATACGCGAGTGGCCGCTGACTCTGTCTTCTGTCTTCTAAAGTCGATCCGAGATGACCGCCGTCTCCAGAAGGACTTACTCATGTATCCATGTTATGAACAATGTTATAGCAGGCCTTTGTGTTTGTGCAGTCAAGTTTGTCTCACAGGACAGTCTTCTTCAGCTAGCTCATGACAGACGATTGCAACTTTCAGCGCTGAGAGGTTGTCCAAAAATGTGGCTTATGTGCCTCGTTGGCGCAGTCGGCAGCGCGTCAGTCTCATAATCTGAAGGTCGTGAGTTCGAGCCTCACACGGGGCAGTCTCTGTCGTTTTGTAATGCTTCCTTTTTATATTATTGTTGTCTGCGTGAGGCTCAGGGTTTGGTAATGTCCTCATTTTAAACTGGAATGGCTCGTTTGGTTCCAACCATGCTGCCTGCGACCTGAAAGACAGCTTCACGTGGACCACGTGGCCTAATGGATAAGGCGTCCGACTTCGGATCGGAAGATTGAGGGTTCGAATCCCTTCGTGGTTGTGCTATTTTGGTATTGGTTGGCATACCGTAACCATACGCGAGTGGCCGCTGACTCTGTCTTCTGTCTTCTAAAGTCGATCCGAGATGACCGCCGTCTCCAGAAGGACTTACTCATGTATCCATGTTATGAACAATGTTATAGCAGGCCTTTGTGTTTGTGCAGTCAAGTTTGTCTCACAGGACAGTCTTCTTCAGCTAGCTCATGACAGACGATTGCAACTTTCAGCGCTGAGAGGTTGTCCAAAAGTGTGGCTTATGTGCCTCGTTGGCGCAGTCTGCAGCGCGTCAGTCTCATAATCTGAAGGTCGTGAGTTCGAGCCTCACACGGGGCAGTCTCTGTCGTTTTGTAATGCTTCCTTTTTATATTATTGTTGTCTGCGTGAGGCTCAGGGTTTGGTAATGTCCTCATTTTAAACTGGAATGGCTCGTTTGGTTCCAACCATGCTGCCTGCGACCTGAAAGACAGCTTCACGTGGACCACGTGGCCTAATGGATAAGGCGTCCGACTTCGGATCGGAAGATTGAGGGTTCGAATCCCTTCGTGGTTGTGCTATTTTGGTATTGGTTGGCATACCGTAACCATACGCGAGTGGCCGCTGACTCTGTCTTCTGTCTTCTAAAGTCGATCCGAGATGACCGCCGTCTCCAGAAGGACTTACTCATGTATCCATGTTATGAACAATGTTATAGCAGGCCTTTGTGTTTGTGCAGTCAAGTTTGTCTCACAGGACAGTCTTCTTCAGCTAGCTCATGACAGACGATTGCAACTTTCAGCGCTGAGAGGTTGTCCAAAAGTGTGGCTTATGTGCCTCGTTGGCGCAGTCGGCAGCGCGTCAGTCTCATAATCTGAAGGTCGTGAGTTCGAGCCTCACACGGGGCAGTCTCTGTCGTTTTGTAATGCTTCCTTTTTATATTATTGTTGTCTGCCTGAGGCTCAGGGTTTGGTAATGTCCTCATTTTAAACTGGAATGGCTCGTTTGGTTCCAACCATGCTGCCTGCGACCTGAAAGACAGCTTCACGTGGACCACGTGGCCTAATGGATAAGGCGTCCGACTTCGGATCGGAAGATTGAGGGTTCGAATCCCTTCGTAGTTGTGCTATTTTGGTATTGGTTGGCATACCGTAACCATACGCGAGTGGCCGCTGACTCTGTCTTCTGTCTTCTAAAGTCGATCCGAGATGACCGCCGTCTCCAGAAGGACTTACTCATGTATCCATGTTATGAACAATGTTATAGCAGGCCTTTGTGTTTGTGCAGTCAAGTTTGTCTCACAGGACAGTCTTCTTCAGCTAGCTCATGACAGACGATTGCAACTTTCAGCGCTGAGAGGTTGTCCAAAAGTGTGGCTCATGTGCCTCGTTGGCGCAGTCGGCAGCGCGTCAGTCTCATAATCTGAAGGTCGTGAGTTCGAGCCTCACACGGGGCAGTCTCTGTCGTTTTGTAATGCTTCCTTTTTATATTATTGTTGTCTGCGTGAGGCTCAGGGTTTGGTAATGTCCTCATTTTAAACTGGAATGGCTCGTTTGGTTCCAACCATGCTGCCTGCGACCTGAAAGACAGCTTCACGTGGGCCACGTGGCCTAATGGATAAGGCGTCCGACTTCGGATCGGAAGATTGAGGGTTCGAATCCCTTCGTGGTTGTGCTATTTTGGTATTGGTTGGCATACCGTAACCGTACGCGAGTGGCCGCTGACTCTGTCTTCTGTCTTCTAAAGTCGATCCGAGATGACCGCCGTCTCCAGAAGGACTTACTCATGTATCCATGTTATGAACAATGTTATAGCAGGCCTTTGTGTTTGTGCAGTCAAGTTTGTCTCACAGGACAGTCTTCTTCAGCTAGCTCATGACAGACGATTGCAACTTTCAGCGCTGAGAGGTTGTCCAAAAGTGTGGCTTATGTGACTCGTTGGCGCAGTCGGCAGCGCGTCAGTCTCATAATCTGAAGGTCGTGAGTTCGAGCCTCACACGGGGCAGTCTCTGTCGTTTTGTAATGCTTCCTTTTTATATTATTGTTGTCTGCGTGAGGCTCAGGGTTTGGTAATGTCCTCATTTTAAACTGGAATGGCTCGTTTGGTTCCAACCATGCTGCCTGCGACCTGAAAGACAGCTTCACGTGGACCACGTGGCCTAATGGATAAGGCGTCCGACTTCGGATCGGAAGATTGAGGGTTCGAATTCCTTCGTGGTTGTGCTATTTTGGTATTGGTTGGCATACCGTAACCATACGCGAGTGGCCGCTGACTCTGTCTTCTGTCTTCTAAAGTCGATCCGAGATGACCGCCGTCTCCAGAAGGACTTACTCATGTATCCATGTTATGAACAATGTTATAGCAGGCCTTTGTGTTTGTGCAGTCAAGTTTGTCTCACAGGACAGTCTTCTTCAGCTAGCTCATGACAGACGATTGCAACTTCCAGCGCTGAGAGGTTGTCCAAAAGTGTGGCTTATGTGCCTCGTTGGCGCAGTCGACAGCGCGTCAGTCTCATAATCTGAAGGTCGTGAGTTCGAGCCTCACACGGGGCAGTCTCTGTCGTTTTGTAATGCTTCCTTTTTATATTATTGTTGTCTGCGTGAGGCTCAGGGTTTGGTAATGTCCTCATTTTAAACTGGAATGGCTCGTTTGGTTCCAACCATGCTGCCTGCGACCTGAAAGACAGCTTCACGTGGACCACGTGGCCTAATGGATAAGGCGTCCGACTTCGGATCGGAAGATTGAGGGTTCGAATCCCTTCGTGGTTGTGCTATTTTGGTATTGGTTGGCATACCGTAACCATACGCGAGTGGCCGCTGACTCTGTCTTCTGTCTTCTAAAGTCGATCCGAGATGACCGCCGTCTCCAGAAGGACTTACTCATGTATCCATGTTATAGCAGGCCTTTGTGTTTGTGCAGTCAAGTTTGTCTCACAGGACAGTCTTCTTCAGCTAGCTCATGACAGACGATTGCAACTTTCAGCGCTGAGAGGTTGTCCAAAAGTGTGGCTTATGTGCCTCGTTGGCGCAGTCGGCAGCGCGTCAGTCTCATAATCTGAAGGTCGTGAGTTCGAGCCTCACACGGGGCAGTCTCTGTCGTTTTGTAATGCTTCCTTTTTATATTATTGTTGTCTGCGTGAGGCTCAGGGTTTGGTAATGTCCTCATTTTAAACTGGAATGGCTCGTTTGGTTCCAACCATGCTGCCTGCGACCTGAAAGACAGCTTCACGTGGACCACGTGGCCTAATGGATAAGGCGTCCGACTTCGGATCGGAAGATTGAGGGTTCGAATCCCTTCGTGGTTGTGCTATTTTGGTATTGGTTGGCATACCGTAACCATACGCGAGTGGCCGCTGACTCTGTCTTCTGTCTTCTAAAGTCGATCCGAGATGACCGCCGTCTCCAGAAGGACTTACTCATGTATCCATGTTATGAACAATGTTATAGCAGGCCTTTGTGTTTGTGCAGTCAAGTTTGTCTCACAGGACAGTCTTCTTCAGCTAGCTCATGACAGACGATTGCAACTTTCAGCGCTGAGAGGTTGTCCAAAAGTGTGGCTTATGTGCCTCGTTGGCGCAGTCGGCAGCGCGTCAGTCTCATAATCTGAAGGTCGTGAGTTCGAGCCTCACACGGGGCAGTCTCTGTCGTTTTGTAATGCTTCCTTTTTATATTATTGTTGTCTGCGTGAGGCTCAGGGTTTGGTAATGTCCTCATTTTAAACTGGAATGGCTCGTTTGGTTCCAACCATGCTGCCTGCGACCTGAAAGACAGCTTCACGTGGACCACGTGGCCTAATGGATAAGGCGTCCGACTTCGGATCGGAAGATTGAGGGTTCGAATCCCTTCGTGGTTGTGCTATTTTGGTATTGGTTGGCATACCGTAACCATACGCGAGTGGCCGCTGACTCTGTCTTCTGTCTTCTAAAGTCGATCCGAGATGACCGCCGTCTCCAGAAGTGGAATTTCTTTTCGTTTTAGAACGACAGGTGCCAGTGTATACACACTGAACACAATAGAATTACATAACAACTGGCTATATAAACGCCACGTTTGCTTCAGTAGCTCACTCTCGGTCAACCGTGTCAACTTTGCAGTACAATGATTCTACACACGTCTTCACGCACCGCATCGAACATTTCCCTCGAACCGGGCGTCGGCGGTCTGGAGTCCGGTACCAGCAGTGATCAGATACTGAACAGCAGCACAAGCACTGCGAGAAGCTTCTTTCGCTTGTCGAGTCGGCCATTCAGAACATTGACAGCCTTGACATCGACTCGGCCAAGACCGACTGGAACGCCGCCGTGAAGTCCATCAAGGAACGTCAAAAGCTCATACGACTTGCTGACCGTTCTGATCTCGGCTGGGGAGTTGTGAAAGAGTACATCGCAGAAACGTCTAATTGAGGCGGCATAGACATTTGCGTCCACCCAGTCGTATGGTACTGAGTTTATAACACATTTTATTCGATCGTTTGGTATCAAATTCGATTTGAGGGACAGCGGATTTTTTGTCCGTCCAATATTTGGCATCGAGCACATCGTTCAAAGTTTAATCTCACAACGCTTAATTGCGTCCACCCAGTCGTATGGTACTGAGTTTATAACGCATTTTATTCGATCGTTTGGTATCGAATTCGATTTGAGGGACAGCGGATTTTTTGTCCGTCCAATATTTGGCATCGAGCACATCGTTCAAAGTTTAATCTCACAACGCTTAATTGTTGATCTTTCCACACCGGAACTGGCAATCGTAATTTGTTATTTAATACATTTTTACTTTTGTTGTTTTTTCCGCGTTCCGCGCGCACCGAAGGCCAATAAACGTCTATTTGAGGCGGCATAGACATTTGCGTATACCCAGTCGTATGGCACTGAGTTTTTAACACATTTTATTCGATCGTTTGGTATCGAATTCGATTTGAGGGACAGCGGATTTTTTGTCCGTCCAATATTTAGCATCGAGCACATCGTTCAAAGTTTAATCTCACAATGCTTAATTGTTGATCTTTCCACACCGGAACTGGCAATCGTAATTTGTTATTTAATACCTTTTTACCTTTGTTGTTTTTTGTTTCCCCTTTGCCCTTTCTTTTGCGACTTTCTATAGACTACAGCAAGGTTCACACAACGACCTAGCCACTGTTCACCATTGGAAACATTTGACCTGTTTTTGTCCTTTTCTTGTCTCACATGAGGTATAAATAGAAAAGAAATGAATTTTCTGACGGAAGTATGGAGGAAGAAAGTGGAATTTCTTTTCGTTTTAGAACGACAGGTGCCAGTGTATACACACTGAACACAATAGAATTACATAACAACTGGCTATATAAACGCCACGTTTGCTTCAGTAGCTCACTCTCGGTCAACCGTGTCAACTTTGCAGTACAATCCCGCCCACCCCATTTTCCCACTTCAATCAGAATTCGGACCTGGGGAGTGCACCCCTGTCGAGTGCCCTGGATGCACCCACGTTTCCTCCAATGGCTGGGGGTTTTTCGTGGCCACCGAGCGCCAGCACACATTGCTGGTCCGACACTCGACCCGAATTCAGTTTCAGTTCCGAGACACTTTATTGTCGAGACCTAGATACTGTGAACTTTCTTATTGTTTACAGCTCGCAATTCATACATCCAACTTGGTTCAGATGCTAGTTTGATAGCCTCTAAATCGATAGGCCTTTAACACGGCTTACACCAGACGTGTATAATTATTGTTTTCAACCACATTTGAAGGACATTACATTTGTGCATATAATTTGATCCTAATCAAGCTGATTAGCGGAGTTTAAAATAAATCGAACAGCAAGGTTCACACAACGACCTAGCCACTGTTCACCATTGGAAACATTTGACCTGTTTTTGTCCTTTTCTTGTCTCACATGAGGTATAAATAGAAAAGAAATGAATTTTCTGACGGAAGTATGGAGGAAGAAAGGACTTACTCATGTATCCATGTTATGAACAATGTTATAGCAGGCCTTTGTGTTTGTGCAGTCAAGTTTGTCTCACAGGACAGTCTTCTTCAGCTAGCTCATGACAGACGATTGCAACTTTCAGCGCTGAGAGGTTGTCCAAAAGTGTGGCTTATGTGCCTCGTTGGCGCAGTCGGCAGCGCGTCAGTCTCATAATCTGAAGGTCGTGAGTTCGAGCCTCACACGGGGCAGTCTCTGTCGTTTTGTAATGCTTCCTTTTTATATTATTGTTGTCTGCTAGAGGCTCAGGGTTTGGTAATGTCCTCATTTTAAACTGGAATGGCTCGTTTGGTTCCAACCATGCTGCCTGCGACCTGAAAGACAGCTTCACGTGGACCACGTGGCCTAATGGATAAGGCGTCCGACTTCGGATCGGAAGATTGAGGGTTCGAATCCCTTCGTGGTTGTGCTATTTTGGTATTGGTTGGCATACCGTAACCATACGCGAGTGGCCGCTGACTCTGTCTTCTGTCTTCTAAAGTCGATCCGAGATGACCGCCGTCTCCAGAAGGACTTACTCATGTATCCATGTTATGAACAATGTTATAGCAGGCCTTTGTGTTTGTGCAGTCAAGTTTGTCTCACAGGACAGTCTTCTTCAGCTAGCTCATGACAGACGATTGCAACTTTCAGCGCTGAGAGGTTGTCCAAAAGTGTGGCTTATGTGCCTCGTTGGCGCAGTCGGCAGCGCGTCAGTCTCATAATCTGAAGGTCGTGAGTTCGAGCCTCACACGGGGCAGTCTCTGTCGTTTTGTAATGCTTCCTTTTTATATTATTGTTGTCTGCGTGAGGCTCAGGGTTTGGTAATGTCCTCATTTTAAACTGGAATGGCTCGTTTGGTTCCAACCATGCTGCCTGCGACCTGAAAGACAGCTTCACGTGGACCACGTGGCCTAATGGATAAGGCGTCCGACTTCGGATCGGAAGATTGAGGGTTCGAATCCCTTCGTGGTTGTGCTATTTTGGTATTGGTTGGCATACCGTAACCATACGCGAGTGGCCGCTGACTCTGTCTTCCGTCTTCTAAAGTCGATCCGAGATAACCGCCGTCTCCAGAAGGACTTACTCATGTATCCATGTTATGAACAATGTTATAGCAGGCCTTTGTGTTTGTGCAGTCAAGTTTGTCTCACAGGACAGTCTTCTTCAGCTAGCTCATGACAGACGATTGCAACTTTCAGCGCTGAGAGGTTGTCCAAAAGTGTGGCTTATGTGCCTCGTTGGCGCAGTCGGCAGCGCGTCAGTCTCATAATCTGAAGGTCGTGAGTTCGAGCCTCACACGGGGCAGTCTCTGTCGTTTTGTAATGCTTCCTTTTTATATTATTGTTGTCTGCGTGAGGCTCAGGGTTTGGTAATGTCCTCATTTTAAACTGGAATGGCTCGTTTGGTTCCAACCATGCTGCCTGCGACCTGAAAGACAGCTCCACGTGGACCACGTGGCCTAATGGATAAGGCGTCCGACTTCGGATCGGAAGATTGAGGGTTCGAATCCCTTCGTGGTTGTGCTATTTTGGTATTGGTTGGCATACCGTAACCATACGCGAGTGGCCGCTGACTCTGTCTTCCGTCTTCTAAAGTCGATCCGAGATGACCGCCGTCTCCAGAAGGACTTACTCATGTATCCATGTTATGAACAATGTTATAGCAGGCCTTTGTGTTTGTGCAGTCAAGTTTGTCTCACAGGACAGTCTTCTTCAGCTAGCTCATGACAGACGATTGCAACTTTCAGCGCTGAGAGGTTGTCCAAAAGTGTGGCTTATGTGCCTCGTTGGCGCAGTCGGCAGCGCGTCAGTCTCATAATCTGAAGGTCGTGAGTTCGAGCCTCACACGGGGCAGTCTCTGTCGTTTTGTAATGCTTCCTTTTTATATTATTGTTGTCTGCGTGAGGCTCAGGGTTTGGTAATGTCCTCATTTTAAACTGGAATGGCTCGTTTGGTTCCAACCATGCTGCCTGCGACCTGAAAGACAGCTTCACGTGGACCACGTGGCCTAATGGATAAGGCGTCCGACTTCGGATCGGAAGATTGAGGGTTCGAATCCCTTCGTGGTTGTGCTATTTTGGTATTGGTTGGCATACCGTAACCATACGCGAGTGGCCGCTGACTCTGTCTTCTGTCTTCTAAAGTCGATCCGAGATGACCGCCGTCTCCAGAAGGACTTACTCATGTATCCATGTTATGAACAATGTTATAGCAGGCCTTTGTGTTTGTGCAGTCAAGTTTGTCTCACAGGACAGTCTTCTTCAGCTAGCTCATGACAGACGATTGCAACTTTCAGCGCTGAGAGGTTGTCCAAAAGTGTGGCTTATGTGCCTCGTTGGCGCAGTCGGCAGCGCGTCAGTCTCATAATCTGAAGGTCGTGAGTTCGAGCCTCACACGGGGAAGTCTCTGTCGTTTTGTAATGCTTCCTTTTTATATTATTGTTGTCTGCGTGAGGCTCAGGGTTTGGTAATGTCCTCATTTTAAACTGGAATGGCTCGTTTGGTTCCAACCATGCTGCCTGCGACCTGAAAGACAGCTTCACGTGGACCACGTGGCCTAATGGATAAGGCGTCCGACTTCGGATCGGAAGATTGAGGGTTCGAATCCCTTCGTGGTTGTGCTATTTTGGTATTGGTTGGCATACCGTAACCATACGCGAGTGGCCGCTGACTCTGTCTTCTGTCTTCTAAAGTCGATCCGAGATGACCGCCGTCTCCAGAAGGACTTACTCATGTATCCATGTTATGAACAATGTTATAGCAGGCCTTTGTGTTTGTGCAGTCAAGTTTGTCTCACAGGACAGTCTTCTTCAGCTAGCTCATGACAGACGATTGCAACTTTCAGCGCTGAGAGGTTGTCCAAAAGTGTGGCTTATGTGCCTCGTTGGCGTAGTCGGCAGCGCGTCAGTCTCATAATCTGAAGGTCGTGAGTTCGAGCCTCACACGGGGCAGTCTCTGTCGTTTTGTAATGCTTCCTTTTTATATTATTGTTGTCTGCGTGAGGCTCAGGGTTTGGTAATGTCCTCATTTTAAACTGGAATGGCTCGTTTGGTTCCAACCATGCTGCCTGCGACCTGAAAGACAGTTTCACGTGGACCACGTGGCCTAATGGATAAGGCGTCCGACTTCGGATCGGAAGATTGAGGGTTCGAATCCCTTCGTGGTTGTGCTATTTTGGTATTGGTTGGCATACCGTAACCATACGCGAGTGGCCGCTGACTCTGTCTTCCGTCTTCTAAAGTCGATCCGAGATGACCGCCGTCTCCAGAAGGACTTACTCATGTATCCATGTTATGAACAATGTTATAGCAGGCCTTTGTGTTTGTGCAGTCAAGTTTGTCTCACAGGACAGTCTTCTTCAGCTAGCTCATGACAGACGATTGCAACTTTCAGCGCTGAGAGATTGTCCAAAAGTGTGGCTTATGTGCCTCGTTGGCGCAGTCGGCAGCGCGTCAGTCTCATAATCTGAAGGTCGTGAGTTCGAGCCTCACACGGGGCAGTCTCTGTCGTTTTGTAATGCTTCCTTTTTATATTATTGTTGTCTGCGTGAGGCTCAGGGTTTGGTAATGTCCTCATTTTAAACTGGAATGGCTCGTTTGGTTCCAACCATGCTGCCTGCGACCTGAAAGACAGCTTCACGTGGACCACGTGGCCTAATGGATAAGGCGTCCGACTTCGGATCGGAAGATTGAGGGTTCGAATCCCTTCGTGGTTGTGCTATTTTGGTATTGGTTGGCATACCGTAACCATACGCGAGTGGCCGCTGACTCTGTCTTCTGTCTTCTAAAGTCGATCCGAGATGACCGCCGTCTCCAGAAGGACTTACTCATGTATCCATGTTATGAACAATGTTATAGCAGGCCTTTGTGTTTGTGCAGTCAAGTTTGTCTCACAGGACAGTCTTCTTCAGCTAGCTCATGACAGACGATTGCAACTTTCAGCGCTGAGAGGTTGTCCAAAAGTGTGGCTTATGTGCCTCGTTGGCGCAGTCGGCAGCGCGTCAGTCTCATAATCTGAAGGTCGTGAGTTCGAGCCTCACACGGGGCAGTCTCTGTCGTTTTGTAATGCTTCCTTTTTATATTATTGTTGTCTGCGTGAGGCTCAGGGTTTGGTAATGTCCTCATTTTAAACTGGAATGGCTCGTTTGGTTCCAACCATGCTGCCTGCGACCTGAAAGACAGCTTCACGTGGACCACGTGGCCTAATGGATAAGGCGTCCGACTTCGGATCGGAAGATTGAGGGTTCGAATCCCTTCGTGGTTGTGCTATTTTGGTATTGGTTGGCATACCGTAACCATACGCGAGTGGCCGCTGACTCTGTCTTCTGTCTTCTAAAGTCGATCCGAGATGACCGCCGTCTCCAGAAGGACTTACTCATGTATCCATGTTATGAACAATGTTATAGCAGGCCTTTGTGTTTGTGCAGTCAAGTTTGTCTCACAGGACAGTCTTCTTCAGCTAGCTCATGACAGACGATTGCACCTTTCAGCGCTGAGAGGTTGTCCAAAAGTGTGGCTTATGTGCCTCGTTGGCGCAGTCGGCAGCGCGTCAGTCTCATAATCTGAAGGTCGTGAGTTCGAGCCTCACACGGGGCAGTCTCTGTCGTTTTGTAATGCTTCCTTTTTATATTATTGTTGTCTGCGTGAGGCTCAGGGTTTGGTAATGTCCTCATTTTAAACTGGAATGGCTCGTTTGGTTCCAACCATGCTGCCTGCGACCTGAAAGACAGCTTCACGTGGACCACGTGGCCTAATGGATAAGGCGTCCGACTTCGGATCGGAAGATTGAGGGTTCGAATCCCTTCGTGGTTGTGCTATTTTGGTATTGGTTGGCATACCGTAACCATACGCGAGTGGCCGCTGACTCTGTCTTCTGTCTTCTAAAGTCGATCCGAGATGACCGCCGTCTCCAGAAGGACTTACTCATGTATCCATGTTATGAACAATGTTATAGCAGGCCTTTGTGTTTGTGCAGTCAAGTTTGTCTCACAGGACAGTCTTCTTCAGCTAGCTCATGACAGACGATTGCAACTTTCAGCGCTGAGAGGTTGTCCAAAAGTGTGGCTTATGTGCCTCGTTGGCGCAGTCGGCAGCGCGTCAGTCTCATAATCTGAAGGTCGTGAGTTCGAGCCTCACACGGGGCAGTCTCTGTCGTTTTGTAATGCTTCCTTTTTATATTATTGTTGTCTGCGTGAGGCTCAGGGTTTGGTAATGTCCTCATTTTAAACTGGAATGGCTCGTTTGGTTCCAACCATGCTGCCTGCGACCTGAAAGACAGCTTCACGTGGACCACGTGGCCTAATGGATAAGGCGTCCGACTTCGGATCGGAAGATTGAGGGTTCGAATCCCTTCGTGGTTGTGCTATTTTGGTATTGGTTGGCATACCGTAACCATACGCGAGTGGCCGCTGACTCTGTCTTCTGTCTTCTAAAGTCGATCCGAGATGACCGCCGTCTCCAGAAGGACTTACTCATGTATCCATGTTATGAACAATGTTATAGCAGGCCTTTGTGTTTGTGCAGTCAAGTTTGTCTCACAGGACAGTCTTCTTCAGCTAGCTCATGACAGACGATTGCAACTTTCAGCGCTGAGAGGTTGTCCAAAAGTGTGGCTTATGTGCCTCGTTGGCGCAGTCGGCAGCGCGTCAGTCTCATAATCTGAAGGTCGTGAGTTCGAGCCTCACACGGGGCAGTCTCTGTCGTTTTGTAATGCTTCCTTTTTATATTATTGTTGTCTGCGTGAGGCTCAGGGTTTGGTAATGTCCTCATTTTAAACTGGAATGGCTCGTTTGGTTCCAACCATGCTGCCTGCGACCTGAAAGACAGCTTCACGTGGACCACGTGGCCTAATGGATAAGGCGTCCGACTTCGGATCGGAAGATTGAGGGTTCGAATCCCTTCGTGGTTGTGCTATTTTGGTATTGGTTGGCATACCGTAACCATACGCGAGTGGCCGCTGACTCTGTCTTCTGTCTTCTAAAGTCGATCCGAGATGACCGCCGTCTCCAGAAGGACTTACTCATGTATCCATGTTATGAACAATGTTATAGCAGGCCTTTGTGTTTGTGCAGTCAAGTTTGTCTCACAGGACAGTCTTCTTCAGCTAGCTCATGACAGACGATTGCAACTTTCAGCGCTGAGAGGTTGTCCAAAAGTGTGGCTTATGTGCCTCGTTGGCGCAGTCGGCAGCGCGTCAGTCTCATCATCTGAAGGTCGTGAGTTCGAGCCTCACACGGGGCAGTCTCTGTCGTTTTGTAATGCTTCCTTTTTATATTATTGTTGTCTGCGTGAGGCTCAGGGTTTGGTAATGTCCTCATTTTAAACTGGAATGGCTCGTTTGGTTCCAACCATGCTGCCTGCGACCTGAAAGACAGCTTCACGTGGACCACGTGGCCTAATGGATAAGGCGTCCGACTTCGGATCGGAAGATTGAGGGTTCGAATCCCTTCGTGGTTGTGCTATTTTGGTATTGGTTGGCATACCGTAACCATACGCGAGTGGCCGCTGACTCTGTCTTCTGTCTTCTAAAGTCGATCCGAGATGACCGCCGTCTCCAGAAGGACTTACTCATGTATCCATGTTATGAACAATGTTATAGCAGGCCTTTGTGTTTGTGCAGTCAAGTTTGTCTCACAGGACAGTCTTCTTCAGCTAGCTCATGACAGACGATTGCAACTTTCAGCGCTGAGAGGTTGTCCAAAAGTGTGGCTTATGTGCCTCGTTGGCGCAGTCGGCAGCGCGTCAGTCTCATAATCTGAAGGTCGTGAGTTCGAGCCTCACACGGGGCAGTCTCTGTCGTTTTGTAATGCTTCCTTTTTATATTATTGTTGTCTGCGTGAGGCTCAGGGTTTGGTAATGTCCTCATTTTAAACTGGAATGGCTCGTTTGGTTCCAACCATGCTGCCTGCGACCTGAAAGAAAGCTTCACGTGGACCACGTGGCCTAATGGATAAGGCGTCCGACTTCGGATCGGAAGATTGAGGGTTCGAATCCCTTCGTGGTTGTGCTATTTTGGTATTGGTTGGCATACCGTAACCATACGCGAGTGGCCGCTGACTCTGTCTTCTGTCTTCTAAAGTCGATCCGAGATGACCGCCGTCTCCAGAAGGACTTACTCATGTATCCATGTTATGAACAATGTTATAGCAGGCCTTTGTGTTTGTGCAGTCAAGTTTGTCTCACAGGACAGTCTTCTTCAGCTAGCTCATGACAGACGATTGCAACTTTCAGCGCTGAGAGGTTGTCCAAAAGTGTGGCTTATGTGCCTCGTTGGCGCAGTCGGCAGCGCGTCAGTCTCATAATCTGAAGGTCGTGAGTTCGAGCCTCACACGGGGCAGTCTCTGTCGTTTTGTAATGCTTCCTTTTTATATTATTGTTGTCTGCGTGAGGCTCAGGGTTTGGTAATGTCCTCATTTTAAACTGGAATGGCTCGTTTGGTTCCAACCATGCTGCCTGCGACCTGAAAGACAGCTTCACGTGGACCACGTGGCCTAATGGATAAGGCGTCCGACTTCGGATCGGAAGATTGAGGGTTCGAATCCCTTCGTGGTTGTGCTATTTTGGTATTGGTTGGCATACCGTAACCATACGCGAGTGGCCGCTGACTCTGTCTTCTGTCTTCTAAAGTCGATCCGAGATGACCGCCGTCTCCAGAAGGACTTACTCATGTATCCATGTTATGAACAATGTTATAGCAGGCCTTTGTGTTTGTGCAGTCAAGTTTGTCTCACAGGACAGTCTTCTTCAGCTAGCTCATGACAGACGATTGCAACTTTCAGCGCTGAGAGGTTGTCCAAAAGTGTGGCTTATGTGCCTCGTTGGCGCAGTCGGCAGCGCGTCAGTCTCATCATCTGAAGGTCGTGAGTTCGAGCCTCACACGGGGCAGTCTCTGTCGTTTTGTAATGCTTCCTTTTTATATTATTGTTGTCTGCGTGAGGCTCAGGGTTTGGTAATGTCCTCATTTTAAACTGGAATGGCTCGTTTGGTTCCAACCATGCTGCCTGCGACCTGAAAGACAGCTTCACGTGGACCACGTGGCCTAATGGATAAGGCGTCCGACTTCGGATCGGAAGATTGAGGGTTCGAATCCCTTCGTGGTTGTGCTATTTTGGTATTGGTTGGCATACCGTAACCATACGCGAGTGGCCGCTGACTCTGTCTTCTGTCTTCTAAAGTCGATCCGAGATGACCGCCGTCTCCAGAAGGACTTACTCATGTATCCATGTTATGAACAATGTTATAGCAGGCCTTTGTGTTTGTGCAGTCAAGTTTGTCTCACAGGACAGTCTTCTTCAGCTAGCTCATGACAGACGATTGCAACTTTCAGCGCTGAGAGGTTGTCCAAAAGTGTGGCTTATGTGCCTCGTTGGCGCAGTCGGCAGCGCGTCAGTCTCATAATCTGAAGGTCGTGAGTTCGAGCCTCACACGGGGCAGTCTCTGTCGTTTTGTAATGCTTCCTTTTTATATTATTGTTGTCTGCGTGAGGCTCAGGGTTTGGTAATGTCCTCATTTTAAACTGGAATGGCTCGTTTGGTTCCAACCATGCTGCCTGCGACCTGAAAGAAAGCTTCACGTGGACCACGTGGCCTAATGGATAAGGCGTCCGACTTCGGATCGGAAGATTGAGGGTTCGAATCCCTTCGTGGTTGTGCTATTTTGGTATTGGTTGGCATACCGTAACCATACGCGAGTGGCCGCTGACTCTGTCTTCTGTCTTCTAAAGTCGATCCGAGATGACCGCCGTCTCCAGAAGGACTTACTCATGTATCCATGTTATGAACAATGTTATAGCAGGCCTTTGTGTTTGTGCAGTCAAGTTTGTCTCACAGGACAGTCTTCTTCAGCTAGCTCATGACAGACGATTGCAACTTTCAGCGCTGAGAGGTTGTCCAAAAGTGTGGCTTATGTGCCTCGTTGGCGCAGTCGGCAGCGCGTCAGTCTCATAATCTGAAGGTCGTGAGTTCGAGCCTCACACGGGGCAGTCTCTGTCGTTTTGTAATGCTTCCTTTTTATATTATTGTTGTCTGCGTGAGGCTCAGGGTTTGGTAATGTCCTCATTTTAAACTGGAATGGCTCGTTTGGTTCCAACCATGCTGCCTGCGACCTGAAAGACAGCTTCACGTGGACCACGTGGCCTAATGGATAAGGCGTCCGACTTCGGATCGGAAGATTGAGGGTTCGAATCCCTTCGTGGTTGTGCTATTTTGGTATTGGTTGGCATACCGTAACCATACGCGAGTGGCCGCTGACTCTGTCTTCTGTCTTCTAAAGTCGATCCGAGATGACCGCCGTCTCCAGAAGGACTTACTCATGTATCCATGTTATGAACAATGTTATAGCAGGCCTTTGTGTTTGTGCAGTCAAGTTTGTCTCACAGGACAGTCTTCTTCAGCTAGCTCATGACAGACGATTGCAACTTTCAGCGCTGAGAGGTTGTCCAAAAGTGTGGCTTATGTGCCTCGTTGGCGCAGTCGGCAGCGCGTCAGTCTCATCATCTGAAGGTCGTGAGTTCGAGCCTCACACGGGGCAGTCTCTGTCGTTTTGTAATGCTTCCTTTTTATATTATTGTTGTCTGCGTGAGGCTCAGGGTTTGGTAATGTCCTCATTTTAAACTGGAATGGCTCGTTTGGTTCCAACCATGCTGCCTGCGACCTGAAAGACAGCTTCACGTGGACCACGTGGCCTAATGGATAAGGCGTCCGACTTCGGATCGGAAGATTGAGGGTTCGAATCCCTTCGTGGTTGTGCTATTTTGGTATTGGTTGGCATACCGTAACCATACGCGAGTGGCCGCTGACTCTGTCTTCTGTCTTCTAAAGTCGATCCGAGATGACCGCCGTCTCCAGAAGGACTTACTCATGTATCCATGTTATGAACAATGTTATAGCAGGCCTTTGTGTTTGTGCAGTCAAGTTTGTCTCACAGGACAGTCTTCTTCAGCTAGCTCATGACAGACGATTGCAACTTTCAGCGCTGAGAGGTTGTCCAAAAGTGTGGCTTATGTGCCTCGTTGGCGCAGTCGGCAGCGCGTCAGTCTCATAATCTGAAGGTCGTGAGTTCGAGCCTCACACGGGGCAGTCTCTGTCGTTTTGTAATGCTTCCTTTTTATATTATTGTTGTCTGCGTGAGGCTCAGGGTTTGGTAATGTCCTCATTTTAAACTGGAATGGCTCGTTTGGTTCCAACCATGCTGCCTGCGACCTGAAAGACAGCTTCACGTGGACCACGTGGCCTAATGGATAAGGCGTCCGACTTCGGATCGGAAGATTGAGGGTTCGAATCCCTTCGTGGTTGTGCTATTTTGGTATTGGTTGGCATACCGTAACCATACGCGAGTGGCCGCTGACTCTGTCTTCTGTCTTCTAAAGTCGATCCGAGATGACCGCCGTCTCCAGAAGGACTTACTCATGTATCCATGTTATGAACAATGTTATAGCAGGCCTTTGTGTTTGTGCAGTCAAGTTTGTCTCACAGGACAGTCTTCTTCAGCTAGCTCATGACAGACGATTGCAACTTTCAGCGCTGAGAGGTTGTCCAAAAGTGTGGCTTATGTGCCTCGTTGGCGCAGTCGGCAGCGCGTCAGTCTCATAATCTGAAGGTCGTGAGTTCGAGCCTCACACGGGGCAGTCTCTGTCGTTTTGTAATGCTTCCTTTTTATATTATTGTTGTCTGCGTGAGGCTCAGGGTTTGGTAATGTCCTCATTTTAAACTGGAATGGCTCGTTTGGTTCCAACCATGCTGCCTGCGACCTGAAAGACAGCTTCACGTGGACCACGTGGCCTAATGGATAAGGCGTCCGACTTCGGATCGGAAGATTGAGGGTTCGAATCCCTTCGTGGTTGTGCTATTTTGGTATTGGTTGGCATACCGTAACCATACGCGAGTGGCCGCTGACTCTGTCTTCTGTCTTCTAAAGTCGATCCGAGATGACCGCCGTCTCCAGAAGGACTTACTCATGTATCCATGTTATGAACAATGTTATAGCAGGCCTTTGTGTTTGTGCAGTCAAGTTTGTCTCACAGGACAGTCTTCTTCAGCTAGCTCATGACAGACGATTGCAACTTTCAGCGCTGAGAGGTTGTCCAAAAGTGTGGCTTATGTGCCTCGTTGGCGCAGTCGGCAGCGCGTCAGTCTCATAATCTGAAGGTCGTGAGTTCGAGCCTCACACGGGGCAGTCTCTGTCGTTTTGTAATGCTTCCTTTTTATATTATTGTTGTCTGCGTGAGGCTCAGGGTTTGGTAATGTCCTCATTTTAAACTGGAATGGCTCGTTTGGTTCCAACCATGCTGCCTGCGACCTGAAAGACAGCTTCACGTGGACCACGTGGCCTAATGGATAAGGCGTCCGACTTCGGATCGGAAGATTGAGGGTTCGAATCCCTTCGTGGTTGTGCTATTTTGGTATTGGTTGGCATACCGTAACCATACGCGAGTGGCCGCTGACTCTGTCTTCTGTCTTCTAAAGTCGATCCGAGATGACCGCCGTCTCCAGAAGGACTTACTCATGTATCCATGTTATGAACAATGTTATAGCAGGCCTTTGTGTTTGTGCAGTCAAGTTTGTCTCACAGGACAGTCTTCTTCAGCTAGCTCATGACAGACGATTGCAACTTTCAGCGCTGAGAGGTTGTCCAAAAGTGTGGCTTATGTGCCTCGTTGGCGCAGTCGGCAGCGCGTCAGTCTCATAATCTGAAGGTCGTGAGTTCGAGCCTCACACGGGGCAGTCTCTGTCGTTTTGTAATGCTTCCTTTTTATATTATTGTTGTCTGCGTGAGGCTCAGGGTTTGGTAATGTCCTCATTTTAAACTGGAATGGCTCGTTTGGTTCCAACCATGCTGCCTGCGACCTGAAAGACAGCTTCACGTGGACCACGTGGCCTAATGGATAAGGCGTCCGACTTCGGATCGGAAGATTGAGGGTTCGAATCCCTTCGTGGTTGTGCTATTTTGGTATTGGTTGGCATACCGTAACCATACGCGAGTGGCCGCTGACTCTGTCTTCTGTCTTCTAAAGTCGATCCGAGATGACCGCCGTCTCCAGAAGGACTTACTCATGTATCCATGTTATGAACAATGTTATAGCAGGCCTTTGTGTTTGTGCAGTCAAGTTTGTCTCACAGGACAGTCTTCTTCAGCTAGCTCATGACAGACGATTGCAACTTTCAGCGCTGAGAGGTTGTCCAAAAGTGTGGCTTATGTGCCTCGTTGGCGCAGTCGGCAGCGCGTCAGTCTCATAATCTGAAGGTCGTGAGTTCGAGCCTCACACGGGGAAGTCTCTGTCGTTTTGTAATGCTTCCTTTTTATATTATTGTTGTCTGCGTGAGGCTCAGGGTTTGGTAATGTCCTCATTTTAAACTGGAATGGCTCGTTTGGTTCCAACCATGCTGCCTGCGACCTGAAAGACAGCTTCACGTGGACCACGTGGCCTAATGGATAAGGCGTCCGACTTCGGATCGGAAGATTGAGGGTTCGAATCCCTTCGTGGTTGTGCTATTTTGGTATTGGTTGGCATACCGTAACCATACGCGAGTGGCCGCTGACTCTGTCTTCTGTCTTCTAAAGTCGATCCGAGATGACCGCCGTCTCCAGAAGGACTTACTCATGTATCCATGTTATGAACAATGTTATAGCAGGCCTTTGTGTTTGTGCAGTCAAGTTTGTCTCACAGGACAGTCTTCTTCAGCTAGCTCATGACAGACGATTGCAACTTTCAGCGCTGAGAGGTTGTCCAAAAGTGTGGCTTATGTGCCTCGTTGGCGCAGTCGGCAGCGCGTCAGTCTCATAATCTGAAGGTCGTGAGTTCGAGCCTCACACGGGGCAGTCTCTGTCGTTTTGTAATGCTTCCTTTTTATATTATTGTTGTCTGCGTGAGGCTCAGGGTTTGGTAATGTCCTCATTTTAAACTGGAATGGCTCGTTTGGTTCCAACCATGCTGCCTGCGACCTGAAAGACAGTTTCACGTGGACCACGTGGCCTAATGGATAAGGCGTCCGACTTCGGATCGGAAGATTGAGGGTTCGAATCCCTTCGTGGTTGTGCTATTTTGGTATTGGTTGGCATACCGTAACCATACGCGAGTGGCCGCTGACTCTGTCTTCCGTCTTCTAAAGTCGATCCGAGATGACCGCCGTCTCCAGAAGGACTTACTCATGTATCCATGTTATGAACAATGTTATAGCAGGCCTTTGTGTTTGTGCAGTCAAGTTTGTCTCACAGGACAGTCTTCTTCAGCTAGCTCATGACAGACGATTGCAACTTTCAGCGCTGAGAGATTGTCCAAAAGTGTGGCTTATGTGCCTCGTTGGCGCAGTCGGCAGCGCGTCAGTCTCATAATCTGAAGGTCGTGAGTTCGAGCCTCACACGGGGCAGTCTCTGTCGTTTTGTAATGCTTCCTTTTTATATTATTGTTGTCTGCGTGAGGCTCAGGGTTTGGTAATGTCCTCATTTTAAACTGGAATGGCTCGTTTGGTTCCAACCATGCTGCCTGCGACCTGAAAGACAGCTTCACGTGGACCACGTGGCCTAATGGATAAGGCGTCCGACTTCGGATCGGAAGATTGAGGGTTCGAATCCCTTCGTGGTTGTGCTATTTTGGTATTGGTTGGCATACCGTAACCATACGCGAGTGGCCGCTGACTCTGTCTTCTGTCTTCTAAAGTCGATCCGAGATGACCGCCGTCTCCAGAAGGACTTACTCATGTATCCATGTTATGAACAATGTTATAGCAGGCCTTTGTGTTTGTGCAGTCAAGTTTGTCTCACAGGACAGTCTTCTTCAGCTAGCTCATGACAGACGATTGCAACTTTCAGCGCTGAGAGGTTGTCCAAAAGTGTGGCTTATGTGCCTCGTTGGCGCAGTCGGCAGCGCGTCAGTCTCATAATCTGAAGGTCGTGAGTTCGAGCCTCACACGGGGCAGTCTCTGTCGTTTTGTAATGCTTCCTTTTTATATTATTGTTGTCTGCGTGAGGCTCAGGGTTTGGTAATGTCCTCATTTTAAACTGGAATGGCTCGTTTGGTTCCAACCATGCTGCCTGCGACCTGAAAGACAGCTTCACGTGGACCACGTGGCCTAATGGATAAGGCGTCCGACTTCGGATCGGAAGATTGAGGGTTCGAATCCCTTCGTGGTTGTGCTATTTTGGTATTGGTTGGCATACCGTAACCATACGCGAGTGGCCGCTGACTCTGTCTTCTGTCTTCTAAAGTCGATCCGAGATGACCGCCGTCTCCAGAAGGACTTACTCATGTATCCATGTTATGAACAATGTTATAGCAGGCCTTTGTGTTTGTGCAGTCAAGTTTGTCTCACAGGACAGTCTTCTTCAGCTAGCTCATGACAGACGATTGCAACTTTCAGCGCTGAGAGGTTGTCCAAAAGTGTGGCTTATGTGCCTCGTTGGCGCAGTCGGCAGCGCGTCAGTCTCATAATCTGAAGGTCGTGAGTTCGAGCCTCACACGGGGCAGTCTCTGTCGTTTTGTAATGCTTCCTTTTTATATTATTGTTGTCTGCGTGAGGCTCAGGGTTTGGTAATGTCCTCATTTTAAACTGGAATGGCTCGTTTGGTTCCAACCATGCTGCCTGCGACCTGAAAGACAGCTTCACGTGGACCACGTGGCCTAATGGATAAGGCGTCCGACTTCGGATCGGAAGATTGAGGGTTCGAATCCCTTCGTGGTTGTGCTATTTTGGTATTGGTTGGCATACCGTAACCATACGCGAGTGGCCGCTGACTCTGTCTTCTGTCTTCTAAAGTCGATCCGAGATGACCGCCGTCTCCAGAAGGACTTACTCATGTATCCATGTTATGAACAATGTTATAGCAGGCCTTTGTGTTTGTGCAGTCAAGTTTGTCTCACAGGACAGTCTTCTTCAGCTAGCTCATGACAGACGATTGCAACTTTCAGCGCTGAGAGGTTGTCCAAAAGTGTGGCTTATGTGCCTCGTTGGCGCAGTCGGCAGCGCGTCAGTCTCATAATCTGAAGGTCGTGAGTTCGAGCCTCACACGGGGCAGTCTCTGTCGTTTTGTAATGCTTCCTTTTTATATTATTGTTGTCTGCGTGAGGCTCAGGGTTTGGTAATGTCCTCATTTTAAACTGGAATGGCTCGTTTGGTTCCAACCATGCTGCCTGCGACCTGAAAGACAGCTTCACGTGGACCACGTGGCCTAATGGATAAGGCGTCCGACTTCGGATCGGAAGATTGAGGGTTCGAATCCCTTCGTGGTTGTGCTATTTTGGTATTGGTTGGCATACCGTAACCATACGCGAGTGGCCGCTGACTCTGTCTTCTGTCTTCTAAAGTCGATCCGAGATGACCGCCGTCTCCAGAAGGACTTACTCATGTATCCATGTTATGAACAATGTTATAGCAGGCCTTTGTGTTTGTGCAGTCAAGTTTGTCTCACAGGACAGTCTTCTTCAGCTAGCTCATGACAGACGATTGCAACTTTCAGCGCTGAGAGGTTGTCCAAAAGTGTGGCTTATGTGCCTCGTTGGCGCAGTCGGCAGCGCGTCAGTCTCATAATCTGAAGGTCGTGAGTTCGAGCCTCACACGGGGCAGTCTCTGTCGTTTTGTAATGCTTCCTTTTTATATTATTGTTGTCTGCGTGAGGCTCAGGGTTTGGTAATGTCCTCATTTTAAACTGGAATGGCTCGTTTGGTTCCAACCATGCTGCCTGCGACCTGAAAGACAGCTTCACGTGGACCACGTGGCCTAATGGATAAGGCGTCCGACTTCGGATCGGAAGATTGAGGGTTCGAATCCCTTCGTGGTTGTGCTATTTTGGTATTGGTTGGCATACCGTAACCATACGCGAGTGGCCGCTGACTCTGTCTTCTGTCTTCTAAAGTCGATCCGAGATGACCGCCGTCTCCAGAAGGACTTACTCATGTATCCATGTTATGAACAATGTTATAGCAGGCCTTTGTGTTTGTGCAGTCAAGTTTGTCTCACAGGACAGTCTTCTTCAGCTAGCTCATGACAGACGATTGCAACTTTCAGCGCTGAGAGGTTGTCCAAAAGTGTGGCTTATGTGCCTCGTTGGCGCAGTCGGCAGCGCGTCAGTCTCATCATCTGAAGGTCGTGAGTTCGAGCCTCACACGGGGCAGTCTCTGTCGTTTTGTAATGCTTCCTTTTTATATTATTGTTGTCTGCGTGAGGCTCAGGGTTTGGTAATGTCCTCATTTTAAACTGGAATGGCTCGTTTGGTTCCAACCATGCTGCCTGCGACCTGAAAGACAGCTTCACGTGGACCACGTGGCCTAATGGATAAGGCGTCCGACTTCGGATCGGAAGATTGAGGGTTCGAATCCCTTCGTGGTTGTGCTATTTTGGTATTGGTTGGCATACCGTAACCATACGCGAGTGGCCGCTGACTCTGTCTTCTGTCTTCTAAAGTCGATCCGAGATGACCGCCGTCTCCAGAAGGACTTACTCATGTATCCATGTTATGAACAATGTTATAGCAGGCCTTTGTGTTTGTGCAGTCAAGTTTGTCTCACAGGACAGTCTTCTTCAGCTAGCTCATGACAGACGATTGCAACTTTCAGCGCTGAGAGGTTGTCCAAAAGTGTGGCTTATGTGCCTCGTTGGCGCAGTCGGCAGCGCGTCAGTCTCATAATCTGAAGGTCGTGAGTTCGAGCCTCACACGGGGCAGTCTCTGTCGTTTTGTAATGCTTCCTTTTTATATTATTGTTGTCTGCGTGAGGCTCAGGGTTTGGTAATGTCCTCATTTTAAACTGGAATGGCTCGTTTGGTTCCAACCATGCTGCCTGCGACCTGAAAGAAAGCTTCACGTGGACCACGTGGCCTAATGGATAAGGCGTCCGACTTCGGATCGGAAGATTGAGGGTTCGAATCCCTTCGTGGTTGTGCTATTTTGGTATTGGTTGGCATACCGTAACCATACGCGAGTGGCCGCTGACTCTGTCTTCTGTCTTCTAAAGTCGATCCGAGATGACCGCCGTCTCCAGAAGGACTTACTCATGTATCCATGTTATGAACAATGTTATAGCAGGCCTTTGTGTTTGTGCAGTCAAGTTTGTCTCACAGGACAGTCTTCTTCAGCTAGCTCATGACAGACGATTGCAACTTTCAGCGCTGAGAGGTTGTCCAAAAGTGTGGCTTATGTGCCTCGTTGGCGCAGTCGGCAGCGCGTCAGTCTCATAATCTGAAGGTCGTGAGTTCGAGCCTCACACGGGGCAGTCTCTGTCGTTTTGTAATGCTTCCTTTTTATATTATTGTTGTCTGCGTGAGGCTCAGGGTTTGGTAATGTCCTCATTTTAAACTGGAATGGCTCGTTTGGTTCCAACCATGCTGCCTGCGACCTGAAAGACAGCTTCACGTGGACCACGTGGCCTAATGGATAAGGCGTCCGACTTCGGATCGGAAGATTGAGGGTTCGAATCCCTTCGTGGTTGTGCTATTTTGGTATTGGTTGGCATACCGTAACCATACGCGAGTGGCCGCTGACTCTGTCTTCTGTCTTCTAAAGTCGATCCGAGATGACCGCCGTCTCCAGAAGGACTTACTCATGTATCCATGTTATGAACAATGTTATAGCAGGCCTTTGTGTTTGTGCAGTCAAGTTTGTCTCACAGGACAGTCTTCTTCAGCTAGCTCATGACAGACGATTGCAACTTTCAGCGCTGAGAGGTTGTCCAAAAGTGTGGCTTATGTGCCTCGTTGGCGCAGTCGGCAGCGCGTCAGTCTCATCATCTGAAGGTCGTGAGTTCGAGCCTCACACGGGGCAGTCTCTGTCGTTTTGTAATGCTTCCTTTTTATATTATTGTTGTCTGCGTGAGGCTCAGGGTTTGGTAATGTCCTCATTTTAAACTGGAATGGCTCGTTTGGTTCCAACCATGCTGCCTGCGACCTGAAAGACAGCTTCACGTGGACCACGTGGCCTAATGGATAAGGCGTCCGACTTCGGATCGGAAGATTGAGGGTTCGAATCCCTTCGTGGTTGTGCTATTTTGGTATTGGTTGGCATACCGTAACCATACGCGAGTGGCCGCTGACTCTGTCTTCTGTCTTCTAAAGTCGATCCGAGATGACCGCCGTCTCCAGAAGGACTTACTCATGTATCCATGTTATGAACAATGTTATAGCAGGCCTTTGTGTTTGTGCAGTCAAGTTTGTCTCACAGGACAGTCTTCTTCAGCTAGCTCATGACAGACGATTGCAACTTTCAGCGCTGAGAGGTTGTCCAAAAGTGTGGCTTATGTGCCTCGTTGGCGCAGTCGGCAGCGCGTCAGTCTCATAATCTGAAGGTCGTGAGTTCGAGCCTCACACGGGGCAGTCTCTGTCGTTTTGTAATGCTTCCTTTTTATATTATTGTTGTCTGCGTGAGGCTCAGGGTTTGGTAATGTCCTCATTTTAAACTGGAATGGCTCGTTTGGTTCCAACCATGCTGCCTGCGACCTGAAAGAAAGCTTCACGTGGACCACGTGGCCTAATGGATAAGGCGTCCGACTTCGGATCGGAAGATTGAGGGTTCGAATCCCTTCGTGGTTGTGCTATTTTGGTATTGGTTGGCATACCGTAACCATACGCGAGTGGCCGCTGACTCTGTCTTCTGTCTTCTAAAGTCGATCCGAGATGACCGCCGTCTCCAGAAGGACTTACTCATGTATCCATGTTATGAACAATGTTATAGCAGGCCTTTGTGTTTGTGCAGTCAAGTTTGTCTCACAGGACAGTCTTCTTCAGCTAGCTCATGACAGACGATTGCAACTTTCAGCGCTGAGAGGTTGTCCAAAAGTGTGGCTTATGTGCCTCGTTGGCGCAGTCGGCAGCGCGTCAGTCTCATAATCTGAAGGTCGTGAGTTCGAGCCTCACACGGGGCAGTCTCTGTCGTTTTGTAATGCTTCCTTTTTATATTATTGTTGTCTGCGTGAGGCTCAGGGTTTGGTAATGTCCTCATTTTAAACTGGAATGGCTCGTTTGGTTCCAACCATGCTGCCTGCGACCTGAAAGACAGCTTCACGTGGACCACGTGGCCTAATGGATAAGGCGTCCGACTTCGGATCGGAAGATTGAGGGTTCGAATCCCTTCGTGGTTGTGCTATTTTGGTATTGGTTGGCATACCGTAACCATACGCGAGTGGCCGCTGACTCTGTCTTCTGTCTTCTAAAGTCGATCCGAGATGACCGCCGTCTCCAGAAGGACTTACTCATGTATCCATGTTATGAACAATGTTATAGCAGGCCTTTGTGTTTGTGCAGTCAAGTTTGTCTCACAGGACAGTCTTCTTCAGCTAGCTCATGACAGACGATTGCAACTTTCAGCGCTGAGAGGTTGTCCAAAAGTGTGGCTTATGTGCCTCGTTGGCGCAGTCGGCAGCGCGTCAGTCTCATCATCTGAAGGTCGTGAGTTCGAGCCTCACACGGGGCAGTCTCTGTCGTTTTGTAATGCTTCCTTTTTATATTATTGTTGTCTGCGTGAGGCTCAGGGTTTGGTAATGTCCTCATTTTAAACTGGAATGGCTCGTTTGGTTCCAACCATGCTGCCTGCGACCTGAAAGACAGCTTCACGTGGACCACGTGGCCTAATGGATAAGGCGTCCGACTTCGGATCGGAAGATTGAGGGTTCGAATCCCTTCGTGGTTGTGCTATTTTGGTATTGGTTGGCATACCGTAACCATACGCGAGTGGCCGCTGACTCTGTCTTCTGTCTTCTAAAGTCGATCCGAGATGACCGCCGTCTCCAGAAGGACTTACTCATGTATCCATGTTATGAACAATGTTATAGCAGGCCTTTGTGTTTGTGCAGTCAAGTTTGTCTCACAGGACAGTCTTCTTCAGCTAGCTCATGACAGACGATTGCAACTTTCAGCGCTGAGAGGTTGTCCAAAAGTGTGGCTTATGTGCCTCGTTGGCGCAGTCGGCAGCGCGTCAGTCTCATAATCTGAAGGTCGTGAGTTCGAGCCTCACACGGGGCAGTCTCTGTCGTTTTGTAATGCTTCCTTTTTATATTATTGTTGTCTGCGTGAGGCTCAGGGTTTGGTAATGTCCTCATTTTAAACTGGAATGGCTCGTTTGGTTCCAACCATGCTGCCTGCGACCTGAAAGACAGCTTCACGTGGACCACGTGGCCTAATGGATAAGGCGTCCGACTTCGGATCGGAAGATTGAGGGTTCGAATCCCTTCGTGGTTGTGCTATTTTGGTATTGGTTGGCATACCGTAACCATACGCGAGTGGCCGCTGACTCTGTCTTCTGTCTTCTAAAGTCGATCCGAGATGACCGCCGTCTCCAGAAGGACTTACTCATGTATCCATGTTATGAACAATGTTATAGCAGGCCTTTGTGTTTGTGCAGTCAAGTTTGTCTCACAGGACAGTCTTCTTCAGCTAGCTCATGACAGACGATTGCAACTTTCAGCGCTGAGAGGTTGTCCAAAAGTGTGGCTTATGTGCCTCGTTGGCGCAGTCGGCAGCGCGTCAGTCTCATAATCTGAAGGTCGTGAGTTCGAGCCTCACACGGGGCAGTCTCTGTCGTTTTGTAATGCTTCCTTTTTATATTATTGTTGTCTGCGTGAGGCTCAGGGTTTGGTAATGTCCTCATTTTAAACTGGAATGGCTCGTTTGGTTCCAACCATGCTGCCTGCGACCTGAAAGACAGCTTCACGTGGACCACGTGGCCTAATGGATAAGGCGTCCGACTTCGGATCGGAAGATTGAGGGTTCGAATCCCTTCGTGGTTGTGCTATTTTGGTATTGGTTGGCATACCGTAACCATACGCGAGTGGCCGCTGACTCTGTCTTCTGTCTTCTAAAGTCGATCCGAGATGACCGCCGTCTCCAGACACTATGAACATCTAACAATGGAAATTGGGCACACACCATTGTTACTAACAATGGGGTTACAATGAACATGTACATGTTCTTGCTCATAGTGAGAAGGACTTACTCATGTATCCATGTTATGAACAATGTTATAGCAGGCCTTTGTGTTTGTGCAGTCAAGTTTGTCTCACAGGACAGTCTTCTTCAGCTAGCTCATGACAGACGATTGCAACTTTCAGCGCTGAGAGGTTGTCCAAAAGTGTGGCTTATGTGCCTCGTTGGCGCAGTCGGCAGCGCGTCAGTCTCATAATCTGAAGGTCGTGAGTTCGAGCCTCACACGGGGCAGTCTCTGTCGTTTTGTAATGCTTCCTTTTTATATTATTGTTGTCTGCGTGAGGCTCAGGGTTTGGTAATGTCCTCATTTTAAACTGGAATGGCTCGTTTGGTTCCAACCATGCTGCCTGCGACCTGAAAGACAGCTTCACGTGGACCACGTGGCCTAATGGATAAGGCGTCCGACTTCGGATCGGAAGATTGAGGGTTCGAATCCCTTCGTGGTTGTGCTATTTTGGTATTGGTTGGCATACCGTAACCATACGCGAGTGGCCGCTGACTCTGTCTTCTGTCTTCTAAAGTCGATCCGAGATGACCGCCGTCTCCAGAAGGACTTACTCATGTATCCATGTTATGAACAATGTTATAGCAGGCCTTTGTGTTTGTGCAGTCAAGTTTGTCTCACAGGACAGTCTTCTTCAGCTAGCTCATGACAGACGATTGCAACTTTCAGCGCTGAGAGGTTGTCCAAAAGTGTGGCTTATGTGCCTCGTTGGCGCAGTCGGCAGCGCGTCAGTCTCATAATCTGAAGGTCGTGAGTTCGAGCCTCACACGGGGCAGTCTCTGTCGTTTTGTAATGCTTCCTTTTTATATTATTGTTGTCTGCGTGAGGCTCAGGGTTTGGTAATGTCCTCATTTTAAACTGGAATGGCTCGTTTGGTTCCAACCATGCTGCCTGCGACCTGAAAGACAGCTTCACGTGGACCACGTGGCCTAATGGATAAGGCGTCCGACTTCGGATCGGAAGATTGAGGGTTCGAATCCCTTCGTGGTTGTGCTATTTTGGTATTGGTTGGCATACCGTAACCATACGCGAGTGGCCGCTGACTCTGTCTTCTGTCTTCTAAAGTCGATCCGAGATGACCGCCGTCTCCAGAAGGACTTACTCATGTATCCATGTTATGAACAATGTTATAGCAGGCCTTTGTGTTTGTGCAGTCAAGTTTGTCTCACAGGACAGTCTTCTTCAGCTAGCTCATGACAGACGATTGCAACTTTCAGCGCTGAGAGGTTGTCCAAAAGTGTGGCTTATGTGCCTCGTTGGCGCAGTCGGCAGCGCGTCAGTCTCATCATCTGAAGGTCGTGAGTTCGAGCCTCACACGGGGCAGTCTCTGTCGTTTTGTAATGCTTCCTTTTTATATTATTGTTGTCTGCGTGAGGCTCAGGGTTTGGTAATGTCCTCATTTTAAACTGGAATGGCTCGTTTGGTTCCAACCATGCTGCCTGCGACCTGAAAGACAGCTTCACGTGGACCACGTGGCCTAATGGATAAGGCGTCCGACTTCGGATCGGAAGATTGAGGGTTCGAATCCCTTCGTGGTTGTGCTATTTTGGTATTGGTTGGCATACCGTAACCATACGCGAGTGGCCGCTGACTCTGTCTTCTGTCTTCTAAAGTCGATCCGAGATGACCGCCGTCTCCAGAAGGACTTACTCATGTATCCATGTTATGAACAATGTTATAGCAGGCCTTTGTGTTTGTGCAGTCAAGTTTGTCTCACAGGACAGTCTTCTTCAGCTAGCTCATGACAGACGATTGCAACTTTCAGCGCTGAGAGGTTGTCCAAAAGTGTGGCTTATGTGCCTCGTTGGCGCAGTCGGCAGCGCGTCAGTCTCATAATCTGAAGGTCGTGAGTTCGAGCCTCACACGGGGCAGTCTCTGTCGTTTTGTAATGCTTCCTTTTTATATTATTGTTGTCTGCGTGAGGCTCAGGGTTTGGTAATGTCCTCATTTTAAACTGGAATGGCTCGTTTGGTTCCAACCATGCTGCCTGCGACCTGAAAGACAGCTTCACGTGGACCACGTGGCCTAATGGATAAGGCGTCCGACTTCGGATCGGAAGATTGAGGGTTCGAATCCCTTCGTGGTTGTGCTATTTTGGTATTGGTTGGCATACCGTAACCATACGCGAGTCGCCGCTGACTCTGTCTTCTAAAGTCGATCCGAGATGACCGCCGTCTCCAGAAGGACTTACTCATGTATCCATGTTATGAACAATGTTATAGCAGGCCTTTGTGTTTGTGCAGTCAAGTTTGTCTCACAGGACAGTCTTCTTCAGCTAGCTCATGACAGACGATTGCAACTTTCAGCGCTGAGAGGTTGTCCAAAAGTGTGGCTTATGTGCCTCGTTGGCGCAGTCGGCAGCGCGTCAGTCTCATAATCTGAAGGTCGTGAGTTCGAGCCTCACACGGGGCAGTCTCTGTCGTTTTGTAATGCTTCCTTTTTATATTATTGTTGTCTGCGTGAGGCTCAGGGTTTGGTAATGTCCTCATTTTAAACTGGAATGGCTCGTTTGGTTCCAACCATGCTGCCTGCGACCTGAAAGACAGCTTCACGTGGACCACGTGGCCTAATGGATAAGGCGTCCGACTTCGGATCGGAAGATTGAGGGTTCGAATCCCTTCGTGGTTGTGCTATTTTGGTATTGGTTGGCATACCGTAACCATACGCGAGTGGCCGCTGACTCTGTCTTCTGTCTTCTAAAGTCGATCCGAGATGACCGCCGTCTCCAGAAGGACTTACTCATGTATCCATGTTATGAACAATGTTATAGCAGGCCTTTGTGTTTGTGCAGTCAAGTTTGTCTCACAGGACAGTCTTCTTCAGCTAGCTCATGACAGACGATTGCAACTTTCAGCGCTGAGAGGTTGTCCAAAAGTGTGGCTTATGTGCCTCGTTGGCGCAGTCGGCAGCGCGTCAGTCTCATAATCTGAATGTCGTGAGTTCGAGCCTCACACGGGGCAGTCTCTGTCGTTTTGTAATGCTTCCTTTTTATATTATTGTTGTCTGCGTGAGGCTCAGGGTTTGGTAATGTCCTCATTTTAAACTGGAATGGCTCGTTTGGTTCCAACCATGCTGCCTGCGACCTGAAAGACAGCTTCACGTGGACCACGTGGCCTAATGGATAAGGCGTCTGACTTCGGATCGGAAGATTGAGGGTTCGAATCCCTTCGTGGTTGTGCTATTTTGGTATTGGTTGGCATACCGTAACCATACGCGAGTGGCCGCTGACTCTGTCTTCTGTCTTCTAAAGTCGATCCGAGATGACCGCCGTCTCCAGAAGGACTTACTCATGTATCCATGTTATGAACAATGTTATAGCAGGCCTTTGTGTTTGTGCAGTCAAGTTTGTCTCACAGGACAGTCTTCTTCAGCTAGCTCATGACAGACGATTGCAACTTTCAGCGCTGAGAGGTTGTCCAAAAGTGTGGCTTATGTGCCTCGTTGGCGCAGTCGGCAGCGCGTCAGTCTCATAATCTGAAGGTCGTGAGTTCGAGCCTCACACGGGGCAGTCTCTGTCGTTTTGTAATGCTTCCTTTTTATATTATTGTTGTCTGCGTGAGGCTCAGGGTTTGGTAATGTCCTCATTTTAAACTGGAATGGCTCGTTTGGTTCCAACCATGCTGCCTGCGACCTGAAAGACAGCTTCACGTGGACCACGTGGCCTAATGGATAAGGCGTCCGACTTCGGATCGGAAGATTAAGGGTTCGAATCCCTTCGTGGTTGTGCTATTTTGGTATTGGTTGGCATACCGTAACCATACGCGAGTGGCCGCTGACTCTGTCTTCTGTCTTCTAAAGTCGATCCGAGATGACCGCCGTCTCCAGAAGGACTTACTCATGTATCCATGTTATGAACAATGTTATAGCAGGCCTTTGTGTTTGTGCAGTCAAGTTTGTCTCACAGGACAGTCTTCTTCAGCTAGCTCATGACAGACGATTGCAACTTTCAGCGCTGAGAGGTTGTCCAAAAGTGTGGCTTATGTGCCTCGTTGGCGCAGTCGGCAGCGCGTCAGTCTCATAATCTGAAGGTCGTGAGTTCGAGCCTCACACGGGGCAGTCTCTGTCGTTTTGTAATGCTTCCTTTTTATATTATTGTTGTCTGCGTGAGGCTCAGGGTTTGGTAATGTCCTCATTTTAAACTGGAATGGCTCGTTTGGTTCAAACCATGCTGCCTGCGACCTGAAAGACAGCTTCACGTGGACCACGTGGCCTAATGGATAAGGCGTCCGACTTCGGATCGGAAGATTGAGGGTTCGAATCTCTTCGTGGTTGTGCTATTTTGGTATTGGTTGGCATACCGTAACCATACGCGAGTGGCCGCTGACTCTGTCTTCTGTCTTCTAAAGTCGATCCGAGATGACCGCCGTCTCCAGAAGGACTTACTCATGTATCCATGTTATGAACAATGTTATAGCAGGCCTTTGTGTTTGTGCAGTCAAGTTTGTCTCACAGGACAGTCTTCTTCAGCTAGCTCATGACAGACGATTGCAACTTTCAGCGCTGAGAGGTTGTCCAAAAGTGTGGCTTATGTGCCTCGTTGGCGCAGTCGGTAGCGCGTCAGTCTCATAATCTGAAGGTCGTGAGTTCGAGCCTCACACGGGGCAGTCTCTGTCGTTTTGTAATGCTTCCTTTTTATATTATTGTTGTCTGCGTGAGGCTCAGGGTTTGGTAATGTCCTCATTTTAAACTGGAATGGCTCGTTTGGTTCCAACCATGCTGCCTGCGACCTGAAAGACAGCTTCACGTGGACCACGTGGCCTAATGGATAAGGCGTCCGACTTCGGATCGGAAGATTGAGGGTTCGAATCCCTTCGTGGTTGTGCTATTTTGGTATTGGTTGGCATACCGTAACCATACGCGAGTGTCCGCTGACTCTGTCTTCTGTCTTCTAAAGTCGATCCGAGATGACCGCCGTCTCCAGAAGGACTTACTCATGTATCCATGTTATGAACAATGTTATAGCAGGCCTTTGTGTTTGTGCAGTCAAGTTTGTCTCACAGGACAGTCTTCTTCAGCTAGCTCATGACAGACGATTGCAACTTTCAGCGCTGAGAGGTTGTTCAAAAGTGTGGCTTATGTGCCTCGTTGGCGCAGTCGGCAGCGCGTCAGTCTCATAATCTGAAGGTCGTGAGTTCGAGCCTCACACGGGGCAGTCTCTGTCGTTTTGTAATGCTTCCTTTTTATATTATTGTTGTCTGCGTGAGGCTCAGGGTTTGGTAATGTCCTCATTTTAAACTGGAATGGCTCGTTTGGTTCCAACCATGCTGCCTGCGACCTGAAAGACAGCTTCACGTGGACCACGTGGCCTAATGGATAAGGCGTCCGACTTCGGATCGGAAGATTGAGGGTTCGAATCCCTTCGTGGTTGTGCTATTTTGGTATTGGTTGGCATACCGTAACCATACGCGAGTGGCCGCTGACTCTGTCTTCTGTCTTCTAAAGTCGATCCGAGATGACCGCCGTCTCCAGAAGGACTTACTCATGTATCCATGTTATGAACAATGTTATAGCAGGCCTTTGTGTTTGTGCAGTCAAGTTTGTCTCACAGGACAGTCTTCTTCAGCTAGCTCATGACAGACGATTGCAACTTTCAGCGCTGAGAGGTTGTCCAAAAGTGTGGCTTATGTGCCTCGTTGGCGCAGTCGGCAGCGCGTCAGTCTCATAATCTGAAGGTCGTGAGTTCGAGCCTCACACGGGGCAGTCTCTGTCGTTTTGTAATGCTTCCTTTTTATATTATTGTTGTCTGCGTGAGGCTCAGGGTTTGGTAATGTCCTCATTTTAAACTGGAATGGCTCGTTTGGTTCCAACCATGCTGCCTGCGACCTGAAAGACAGCTTCACGTGGACCACGTGGCCTAATGGATAAGGCGTCCGACTTCGGATCGGAAGATTGAGGGTTCGAATCCCTTCGTGGTTGTGCTATTTTGGTATTGGTTTGCATACCGTAACCATACGCGAGTGGCCGCTGACTCTGTCTTCTGTCTTCTAAAGTCGATCCGAGATGACCGCCGTCTCCAGAAGGACTTACTCATGTATCCATGTTATGAACAATGTTATAGCAGGCCTTTGTGTTTGTGCAGTCAAGTTTGTCTCACAGGACAGTCTTCTTCAGCTAGCTCATGACAGACGATTGCAACTTTCAGCGCTGAGAGGTTGTCCAAAAGTGTGGCTTATGTGCCTCGTTGGCGCAGTCGGCAGCGCGTCAGTCTCATAATCTGAAGGTCGTGAGTTCGAGCCTCACACGGGGCAGTCTCTGTCGTTTTGTAATGCTTCCTTTTTATATTATTGTTGTCTGCGTGAGGCTCAGGGTTTGGTAATGTCCTCATTTTAAACTGGAATGGCTCGTTTGGTTCCAACCATGCTGCCTGCGACCTGGAAGACGGCTTCACGTGGACCACGTGGCCTAATGGATAAGGCGTCCGACTTCGGATCGGAAGATTGAGGGTTCGAATCCCTTCGTGGTTGTGCTATTTTGGTATTGGTTGGCATACCGTAACCATACGCGAGTGGCCGCTGACTCTGTCTTCTGTCTTCTAAAGTCGATCCGAGATGACCGCCGTCTCCAGAAGGACTTACTCATGTATCCATGTTATGAACAATGTTATAGCAGGCCTTTGTGTTTGTGCATTCAAGTTTGTCTCACAGGACAGTCTTCTTCAGCTAGCTCATGACAGACGATTGCAACTTTCAGCGCTGAGAGGTTGTCCAAAAGTGTGGCTTATGTGCCTCGTTGGCGCAGTCGGCAGCGCGTCAGTCTCATAATCTGAAGGTCGTGAGTTCGAGCCTCACACGGGGCAGTCTCTGTCGTTTTGTAATGCTTCCTTTTTATATTATTGTTGTCTGCGTGAGGCTCAGGGTTTGGTAATGTCCTCATTTTAAACTGGAATGGCTCGTTTGGTTCCAACCATGCTGCCTGCGACCTGAAAGACAGCTTCACGTGGACCACGTGGCCTAATGGATAAGGCGTCCGACTTCGGATCGGAAGATTGAGGGTTCGAATCCCTTCGTGGTTGTGCTATTTTGGTATTGGTTGGCATACCGTAACCATACGCGAGTGGCCGCTGACTCTGTCTTCTGTCTTCTAAAGTCGATCCGAGATGACCGCCGTCTCCAGAAGGACTTACTCATGTATCCATGTTATGAACAATGTTATAGCAGGCCTTTGTGTTTGTGCAGTCAAGTTTGTCTCACAGGACAGTCTTCTTCAGCTAGCTCATGACAGACGATTGCAACTTTCAGCGCTGAGAGGTTGTCCAAAAGTGTGGCTTATGTGCCTCGTTGGCGCAGTCGGCAGCGCGTCAGTCTCATAATCTGAAGGTCGTGAGTTCGAGCCTCACACGGGGCAGTCTCTGTCGTTTTGTAATGCTTCCTTTTTATATTATTGTTGTCTGCGTGAGGCTCAGGGTTTGGTAATGTCCTCATTTTAAACTGGAATGGCTCGTTTGGTTCCAACCATGCTGCCTGCGACCTGAAAGACAGCTTCACGTGGACCACGTGGCCTAATGGATAAGGCGTCCGACTTCGGATCGGAAGATTGAGGGTTCGAATCCCTTCGTGGTTGTGCTATTTTGGTATTGGTTGGCATACCGTAACCATACGCGAGTGGCCGCTGACTCTGTCTTCTGTCTTCTAAAGTCGATCCGAGATGACCGCCGTCTCCAGAAGGACTTACTCATGTATCCATGTTATGAACAATGTTATAGCAGGCCTTTGTGTTTGTGCAGTCAAGTTTGTCTCACAGGACAGTCTTCTTCAGCTCGCTCATGACAGACGATTGCAACTTTCAGCGCTGAGAGGTTGTCCAAAAGTGTGGCTTATGTGCCTCGTTGGCGCAGTCGGCAGCGCGTCAGTCTCATAATCTGAAGGTCGTGAGTTCGAGCCTCACACGGGGCAGTCTCTGTCGTTTTGTAATGCTTCCTTTTTATATTATTGTTGTCTGCGTGAGGCTCAGGGTTTGGTAATGTCCTCATTTTAAACTGGAATGGCTCGTTTGGTTCCAACCATGCTGCCTGCGACCTGAAAGACAGCTTCACGTGGACCACGTGGCCTAATGGATAAGGCGTCCGACTTCGGATCGGAAGATTGAGGGTTCGAATCCCTTCGTGGTTGTCCTATTTTGGTATTGGTTGGCATACCGTAACCATACGCGAGTGGCCGCTGACTCTGTCTTCTGTCTTCTAAAGTCGATCCGAGATGACCGCCGTCTCCAGAAGGACTTACTCATGTATCCATGTTATGAACAATGTTATAGACGGCCTTTGTGTTTGTGCAGTCAAGTTTGTCTCACAGGACAGTCTTCTTCAGCTAGCTCATGACAGACGATTGCAACTTTCAGCGCTGAGAGGTTGTCCAAAAGTGTGGCTTATGTGCCTCGTTGGCGCAGTCGGCAGCGCGTCAGTCTCATAATCTGAAGGTCGTGAGTTCGAGCCTCACACGGGGCACTCTCTGTCGTTTTGTAATGCTTCCTTTTTATATTATTGTTGTCTGCGTGAGGCTCAGGGTTTGGTAATGTCCTCATTTTAAACTGGAATGGCTCGTTTGGTTCCAACCATGCTGCCTGCGACCTGAAAGACAGCTTCACGTGGACCACGTGGCCTAATGGATAAGGCGTCCGACTTCGGATCGGAAGATTGAGGGTTCGAATCCCTTCGTGGTTGTGCTAATTTTGGTATTGGTTGGCATACCGTAACCATACGCGAGTGGCCGCTGACTCTGTCTTCTGTCTTCTAAAGTCGATCCGAGATGACCGCCGTCTCCAGAAGGACTTACTCATGTATCCATGTTATGAACAATGTTATAGCAGGCCTTTGTGTTTGTGCAGTCAAGTTTGTCTCACAGGACAGTCTTCTTCAGCTAGCTCATGACAGACGATTGCAACTTTCAGCGCTGAGAGGTTGTCCAAAAGTGCGGCTTATGTGCCTCGTTGGCGCAGTCGGCAGCGCGTCAGTCTCATAATCTGAAGGTCGTGAGTTCGAGCCTCACACGGGGCAGTCTCTGTCGTTTTGTAATGCTTCCTTTTTATATTATTGTTGTCTGCGTGAGGCTCAGGGTTTGGTAATGTCCTCATTTTAAACTGGAATGGCTCGTTTGGTTCCAACCATGCTGCCTGCGACCTGAAAGACAGCTTCACGTGGACCACGTGGCCTAATGGATAAGGCGTCCGACTTCGGATCGGAAGATTGAGGGTTCGAATCCCTTCGTGGTTGTGCTATTTTGGTATTGGTTGGCATACCGTAACCATACGCGTGTTTGTGCAGTCAAGTTTGTCTCACAGGACAGTCTTCTTCAGCTAGCTCATGACAGACGATTGCAACTTTCAGCGCTGAGAGGTTGTCCAAAAGTGTGGCTTCTGTGCCTCGTTGGCGCAGTCGGCAGCGCGTCAGTCTCATAATCTGAAGGTCGTGAGTTCGAGCCTCACACGGGGCAGTCTCTGTCGTTTTGTAATGCTTCCTTTTTATATTATTGTTGTCTGCGTGAGGCTCAGGGTTTGGTAATGTCCTCATTTTAAACTGGAATGGCTCGTTTGGTTCCAACCATGCTGCCTGCGACCTGAAAGACAGCTTCACGTGGACCACGTGGCCTAATGGATAAGGCGTCCGACTTCGGATCGGAAGATTGAGGGTTCGAATCCCTTCGTGGTTGTGCTATTTTGGTATTGGTTGGCATACCGTAACCATACGCGAGTGGCCGCTGACTCTGTCTTCTGTCTTCTAAAGTCGATCCGAGATGACCGCCGTCTCCAGAAGGACTTACTCATGTATCCATGTTATGAACAATGTTATAGCAGGCCTTTGTGTTTGTGCAGTCAAGTTTGTCTCACAGGACAGTCTTCTTCAGCTAGCTCATGACAGACGATTGCAACTTTCAGCGCTGAGAGGTTGTCCAAAAGTGTGGCTTATGTGCCTCGTTGGCGCAGTCGGCAGCGCGTCAGTCTCATAATCTGAAGGTCGTGAGTTCGAGCCTCACACGGGGCAGTCTCTGTCGTTTTGTAATGCTTCCTTTTTATATTATTGTTGTCTGCGTGAGGCTCAGGGTTTGGTAATGTCCTCATTTTAAACTGGAATGGCTCGTTTGGTTCCAACCATGCTGCCTGCGACCTGAAAGACAGCTTCACGTGGACCACGTGGCCTAATGGATAAGGCGTCCGACTTCGGATCGGAAGATTGAGGGTTCGAATCCCTTCGTGGTTGTGCTAATTTTGGTATTGGTTGGCATACCGTAACCATACGCGAGTGGCCGCTGACTCTGTCTTCTGTCTTCTAAAGTCGATCCGAGATGACCGCCGTCTCCAGAAGGACTTACTCATGTATCCATGTTATGAACAATGTTATAGCAGGCCTTTGTGTTTGTGCAGTCAAGTTTGTCTCACAGGACAGTCTTCTTCAGCTAGCTCATGACAGACGATTGCAACTTTCAGCGCTGAGAGGTTGTCCAAAAGTGTGGCTTATGTGCCTCGTTGGCGCAGTCGGCAGCGCGTCAGTCTCATAATCTGAAGGTCGTGAGTTCGAGCCTCACACGGGGCACTCTCTGTCGTTTTGTAATGCTTCCTTTTTATATTATTGTTGTCTGCGTGAGGCTCAGGGTTTGGTAATGTCCTCATTTTAAACTGGAATGGCTCGTTTGGTTCCAACCATGCTGCCTGCGACCTGAAAGACAGCTTCACGTGGACCACGTGGCCTAATGGATAAGGCGTCCGACTTCGGATCGGAAGATTGAGGGTTCGAATCCCTTCGTGGTTGTGCTATTTTGGTATTGGTTGGCATACCGTAACCATACGCGAGTGGCCGCTGACTCTGTCTTCTGTCTTCTAAAGTCGATCCGAGATGACCGCCGTCTCCAGAAGGACTTACTCATGTATCCATGTTATGAACAATGTTATAGCAGGCCTTTGTGTTTGTGCAGTCAAGTTTGTCTCACAGGACAGTCTTCTTCAGCTAGCTCATGACAGACGATTGCAACTTTCAGCGCTGAGAGGTTGTCCAAAAGTGTGGCTTATGTGCCTCGTTGGCGCAGTCGGCAGCGCGTCAGTCTCATAATCTGAAGGTCGTGAGTTCGAGCCTCACACGGGGCAGTCTCTGTCGTTTTGTAATGCTTCCTTTTTATATTATTGTTGTCTGCGTGAGGCTCAGGGTTTGGTAATGTCCTCATTTTAAACTGGAATGGCTCGTTTGGTTCCAACCATGCTGCCTGCGACCTGAAAGACAGCTTCACGTGGACCACGTGGCCTAATGGATAAGGCGTCCGACTTCGGATCGGAAGATTGAGGGTTCGAATCCCTTCGTGGTTGTGCTATTTTGGTATTGGTTGGCATACCGTAACCATACGCGAGTGGCCGCTGACTCTGTCTTCTGTCTTCTAAAGTCGATCCGAGATGACCGCCGTCTCCAGAAGGACTTACTCATGTATCCATGTTATGAACAATGTTATAGCAGGCCTTTGTGTTTGTGCAGTCAAGTTTGTCTCACAGGACAGTCTTCTTCAGCTAGCTCATGACAGACGATTGCAACTTTCAGCGCTGAGAGGTTGTCCAAAAGTGTGGCTTATGTGCCTCGTTGGCGCAGTCGGCAGCGCGTCAGTCTCATAATCTGAAGGTCGTGAGTTCGAGCCTCACACGGGGCAGTCTCTGTCGTTTTGTAATGCTTCCTTTTTATATTATTGTTGTCTGCGTGAGGCTCAGGGTTTGGTAATGTCCTCATTTTAAACTGGAATGGCTCGTTTGGTTCCAACCATGCTGCCTGCGACCTGAAAGACAGCTTCACGTGGACCACGTGGCCTAATGGATAAGGCGTCCGACTTCGGATCGGAAGATTGAGGGTTCGAATCCCTTCGTGGTTGTGCTAATTTTGGTATTGGTTGGCATACCGTAACCATACGCGAGTGGCCGCTGACTCTGTCTTCTGTCTTCTAAAGTCGATCCGAGATGACCGCCGTCTCCAGAAGGGCTTACTCATGTATCCATGTTATGAACAATGTTATAGCAGGCCTTTGTGTTTGTGCAGTCAAGTTTGTCTCACAGGACAGTCTTCTTCAGCTAGCTCATGACAGACGATTGCAACTTTCAGCGCTGAGAGGTTGTCCAAAAGTGTGGCTTATGTGCCTCGTTGGCGCAGTCGGCAGCGCGTCAGTCTCATAATCTGAAGGTCGTGAGTTCGAGCCTCACACGGGGCACTCTCTGTCGTTTTGTAATGCTTCCTTTTTATATTATTGTTGTCTGCGTGAGGCTCAGGGTTTGGTAATGTCCTCATTTTAAACTGGAATGGCTCGTTTGGTTCCAACCATGCTGCCTGCGACCTGAAAGACAGCTTCACGTGGACCACGTGGCCTAATGGATAAGGCGTCCGACTTCGGATCGGAAGATTGAGGGTTCGAATCCCTTCGTGGTTGTGCTATTTTGGTATTGGTTGGCATACCGTAACCATACGCGAGTGGCCGCTGACTCTGTCTTCTGTCTTCTAAAGTCGATCCGAGATGACCGCCGTCTCCAGAAGGACTTACTCATGTATCCATGTTATGAACAATGTTATAGCAGGCCTTTGTGTTTGTGCAGTCAAGTTTGTCTCACAGGACAGTCTTCTTCAGCTAGCTCATGACAGACGATTGCAACTTTCAGCGCTGAGAGGTTGTCCAAAAGTGTGGCTTATGTGCCTCGTTGGCGCAGTCGGCAGCGCGTCAGTCTCATAATCTGAAGGTCGTGAGTTCGAGCCTCACACGGGGCAGTCTCTGTCGTTTTGTAATGCTTCCTTTTTATATTATTGTTGTCTGCGTGAGGCTCAGGGTTTGGTAATGTCCTCATTTTAAACTGGAATAGCTCGTTTGGTTCCAACCATGCTGCCTGCGACCTGAAAGACAGCTTCACGTGGACCACGTGGCCTAATGGATAAGGCGTCCGACTTCGGATCGGAAGATTGAGGGTTCGAATCCCTTCGTGGTTGTGCTATTTTGGTATTGGTTGGCATACCGTAACCATACGCGAGTGGCCGCTGACTCTGTCTTCTGTCTTCTAAAGTCGATCCGAGATGACCGCCGTCTCCAGAAGGACTTACTCATGTATCCATGTTATGAAAAATGTTATAGCAGGCCTTTGTGTTTGTGCAGTCAAGTTTGTCTCACAGGACAGTCTTCTTCAGCTAGCTCATGACAGACGATTGCAACTTTCAGCGCTGAGAGGTTGTCCAAAAGTGTGGCTTATGTGCCTCGTTGGCGCAGTCGGCAGCGCGTCAGTCTCATAATCTGAAGGTCGTGAGTTCGAGCCTCACACGGGGCAGTCTCTGTCGTTTTGTAATGCTTCCTTTTTATATTATTGTTGTCTGCGTGAGGCTCAGGGTTTGGTAATGTCCTCATTTTAAACTGGAATGGCTCGTTTGGTTCCAACCATGCTGCCTGCGACCTGAAAGACAGCTTCACGTGGACCACGTGGCCTAATGGATAAGGCGTCCGACTTCGGATCGGAAGATTGAGGGTTCGAATCCCTTCGTGGTTGTGCTATTTTGGTATTGGTTGGCATACCGTAACCATACGCGAGTGGCCGCTGACTCTGTCTTCTGTCTTCTAAAGTCGATCCGAGATGACCGCCGTCTCCAGAAGGACTTACTCATGTATCCATGTTATGAACAATGTTATAGCAGGCCTTTGTGTTTGTGCAGTCAAGTTTGTCTCACAGGACAGTCTTCTTCAGCTAGCTCATGACAGACGATTGCAACTTTCAGCGCTGAGAGGTTGTCCAAAAGTGTGGCTTATGTGCCTCGTTGGCGCAGTCGGCAGCGCGTCAGTCTCATAATCTGAAGGTCGTGAGTTCGAGCCTCACACGGGGCAGTCTCTGTCGTTTTTTAATGCTTCCTTTTTATATTATTGTTGTCTGCGTGAGGCTCAGGGTTTGGTAATGTCCTCATTTTAAACTGGAATGGCTCGTTTGGTTCCAACCATGCTGCCTGCGACCTGAAAGACAGCTTCACGTGGACCACGTGGCCTAATGGATAAGGCGTCCGACTTCGGATCGGAAGATTGAGGGTTCGAATCCCTTCGTGGTTGTGCTATTTTGGTATTGGTTGGCATACCGTAACCATACGCGAGTGGCCGCTGACTCTGTCTTCTGTCTTCTAAAGTCGATCCGAGATGACCGCCGTCTCCAGAAGGACTTACTCATGTATCCATGTTATGAACAATGTTATAGCAGGCCTTTGTGTTTGTGCAGTCAAGTTTGTCTCACAGGACAGTCTTCTTCAGCTAGCTCATGACAGACGATTGCAACTTTCAGCGCTGAGAGGTTGTCCAAAAGTGTGGCTTATGTGCCTCGTTGGCGCAGTCGGCAGCGCGTCAGTCTCATAATCTGAAGGTCGTGAGTTCGAGCCTCACACGGGGCAGTCTCTGTCGTTTTGTAATGCTTCCTTTTTATATTATTGTTGTCTGCGTGAGGCTCAGGGTTTGGTAATGTCCTCATTTTAAACTGGAATGGCTCGTTTGGTTCCAACCATGCTGCCTGCGACCTGAAAGACAGCTTCACGTGGACCACGTGGCCTAATGGATAAGGCGTCCGACTTCGGATCGGAAGATTGAGGGTTCGAATCCCTTCGTGGTTGTGCTATTTTGGTAATGGTTGGCATACCGTAACCATACGCGAGTGGCCGCTGACTCTGTCTTCTGTCTTCTAAAGTCGATCCGAGATGACCGCCGTCTCCAGAAGGACTTACTCATGTATCCATGTTATGAACAATGTTATAGCAGGCCTTTGTGTTTGTGCAGTCATGTTTGTCTCACAGGACAGTCTTCTTCAGCTAGCTCATGACAGACGATTGCAACTTTCAGCGCTGAGAGGTTGTCCAAAAGTGTGGCTTATGTGCCTCGTTGGCGCAGTCGGCAGCGCGTCAGTCTCATAATCTGAAGGTCGTGAGTTCGAGCCTCACACGGGGCAGTCTCTGTCGTTTTGTAATGCTTCCTTTTTATATTATTGTTGTCTGCGTGAGGCTCAGGGTTTGGTAATGTCCTCATTTTAAACTGGAATGGCTCGTTTGGTTCCAACCATGCTGCCTGCGACCTGAAAGACAGCTTCACGTGGACCACGTGGCCTAATGGATAAGGCGTCCGACTTCGGATCGGAAGATTGAGGGTTCGAATCCCTTCGTGGTTGTGCTATTTTGGTATTGGTTGGCATACCCTAACCATACGCGAGTGGCCGCTGACTCTGTCTTCTGTCTTCTAAAGTCGATCCGAGATGACCGCCGTCTCCAGAAGGACTTACTCATGTATCCATGTTATGAACAATGTTATAGCAGGCCTTTGTGTTTGTGCAGTCAAGTTTGTCTCACAGGACAGTCTTCTTCAGCTAGCTCATGACAGACGATTGCAACTTTCAGCGCTGAGAGGTTGTCCAAAAGTGTGGCTTATGTGCCTCGTTGGCGCAGTCGGCAGCGCGTCAGTCTCATAATCTGAAGGTCGTGAGTTCGAGCCTCACACGGGGCAGTCTCTGTCGTTTTGTAATGCTTCCTTTTTATATTATTGTTGTCTGCGTGAGGCTCAGGGTTTGGTAATGTGCTCATTTTAAACTGGAATGGCTCGTTTGGTTCCAACCATGCTGCCTGCGACCTGAAAAACAGCTTCACGTGGACCACGTGGCCTAATGGATAAGGCGTCCGACTTCGGATCGGAAGATTGAGGGTTCGAATCCCTTCGTGGTTGTCCTATTTTGGTATTGGTTGGCATACCGTAACCATACGCGAGTGGCCGCTGACTCTGTCTTCTGTCTTCTAAAGTCGATCCGAGATGACCGCCGTCTCCAGAAGGACTTACTCATGTATCCATGTTATGAACAATGTTATAGCAGGCCTTTGTGTTTGTGCAGTCAAGTTTGTCTCACAGGACAGTCTTCTTCAGCTAGCTCATGACAGACGATTGCAACTTTCAGCGCTGAGAGGTTGTCCAAAAGTGTGGCTTATGTGCCTCGTTGGCGCAGTCGGCAGCGCGTCAGTCTCATAATCTGAAGGTCGTGAGTTCGAGCCTCACACGGGGCAGTCTCTGTCGTTTTGTAATGCTTCCTTTTTATATTATTGTTGTCTGCGTGAGGCTCAGGGTTTGGTAATGTCCTCATTTTAAACTGGAATGGCTCGTTTGGTTCCAACCATGCTGCCTGCGACCTGAAAGACAGCTTCACATGGACCACGTGGCCTAATGGATAAGGCGTCCGACTTCGGATCGGAAGATTGAGGGTTCGAATCCCTTCGTGGTTGTGCTATTTTAGTATTGGTTGGCATACCGTAACCATACGCGAGTGGCCGCTGACTCTGTCTTCTGTCTTCTAAAGTCGATCCGAGATGACCGCCGTCTCCAGAAGGACTTACTCATGTATCCATGTTATGAACAATGTTATAGCAGGCCTTTGTGTTTGTGCAGTCAAGTTTGTCTCACAGGACAGTCTTCTTCAGCTAGCTCATGACAGACGATTGCAACTTTCAGCGCTGAGAGGTTGTCCAAAAGTGTGGCTTATGTGCCTCGTTGGCGCAGTCGGCAGCGCGTCAGTCTCATAATCTGAAGGTCGTGAGTTCGAGCCTCACACGGGGCAGTCTCTGTCGTTTTGTAATGCTTCCTTTTTATATTATTGTTGTCTGCGTGAGGCTCAGGGTTTGGTAATGTCCTCATTTTAAACTGGAATGGCTCGTTTGGTTCCAACCATGCTGCCTGCGACCTGAAAGACAGCTTCACGTGGACCACGTGGCCTAATGGATAAGGCGTCCGACTTCGGATCGGAAGATTGAGGGTTCGAATCCCTTCGTGGTTGTGCTATTTTGGTATTGGTTGGCATACCGTAACCATACGCGAGTGGCCGCTGACTCTGTCTTCTGTCTTCTAAAGTCGATCCGAGATGACCGCCGTCTCCAGAAGGACTTACTCATGTATCCATGTTATGCACAATGTTATAGCAGGCCTTTGTGTTTGTGCAGTCAAGTTTGTCTCACAGGACAGTCTTCTTCAGCTAGCTCATGACAGACGATTGCAACTTTCAGCGCTGAGAGGTTGTCCAAAAGTGTGGCTTATGTGCCTCGTTGGCGCAGTCGGCAGCGCGTCAGTCTCATAATCTGAAGGTCGTGAGTTCGAGCCTCACACGGGGCAGTCTCTGTCGTTTTGTAATGCTTCCTTTTTATATTATTGTTGTCTGCGTGAGGCTCAGGGTTTGGTAATGTCCTCATTTTAAACTGGAATGGCTCGTTTGGTTCCAACCATGCTGCCTGCGACCTGAAAAACAGCTTCACGTGGACCACGTGGCCTAATGGATAAGGCGTCCGACTTCGGATCGGAAGATTGAGGGTTCGAATCCCTTCGTGGTTGTCCTATTTTGGTATTGGTTGGCATACCGTAACCATACGCGAGTGGCCGCTGACTCTGTCTTCTGTCTTCTAAAGTCGATCCGAGATGACCGCCGTCTCCAGAAGGACTTACTCATGTATCCATGTTATGAACAATGTTATAGCAGGCCTTTGTGTTTGTGCAGTCAAGTTTGTCTCACAGGACAGTCTTCTTCAGCTAGCTCATGACAGACGATTGCAACTTTCAGCGCTGAGAGGTTGTCCAAAAGTGTGGCTTATGTGCCTCGTTGGCGCAGTCGGCAGCGCGTCAGTCTCATAATCTGAAGGTCGTGAGTTCGAGCCTCACACGGGGCAGTCTCTGTCGTTTTGTAATGCTTCCTTTTTATATTATTGTTGTCTGCGTGAGGCTCAGGGTTTGGTAATGTCCTCATTTTAAACTGGAATGGCTCGTTTGGTTCCAACCATGCTGCCTGCGACCTGAAAGACAGCTTCACATGGACCACGTGGCCTAATGGATAAGGCGTCCGACTTCGGATCGGAAGATTGAGGGTTCGAATCCCTTCGTGGTTGTGCTATTTTAGTATTGGTTGGCATACCGTAACCATACGCGAGTGGCCGCTGACTCTGTCTTCTGTCTTCTAAAGTCGATCCGAGATGACCGCCGTCTCCAGAAGGACTTACTCATGTATCCATGTTATGAACAATGTTATAGCAGGCCTTTGTGTTTGTGCAGTCAAGTTTGTCTCACAGGACAGTCTTCTTCAGCTAGCTCATGACAGACGATTGCAACTTTCAGCGCTGAGAGGTTGTCCAAAAGTGTGGCTTATGTGCCTCGTTGGCGCAGTCGGCAGCGCGTCAGTCTCATAATCTGAAGGTCGTGAGTTCGAGCCTCACACGGGGCAGTCTCTGTCGTTTTGTAATGCTTCCTTTTTATATTATTGTTGTCTGCGTGAGGCTCAGGGTTTGGTAATGTCCTCATTTTAAACTGGAATGGCTCGTTTGGTTCCAACCATGCTGCCTGCGACCTGAAAGACAGCTTCACGTGGACCACGTGGCCTAATGGATAAGGCGTCCGACTTCGGATCGGAAGATTGAGGGTTCGAATCCCTTCGTGGTTGTGCTATTTTGGTATTGGTTGGCATACCGTAACCATACGCGAGTGGCCGCTGACTCTGTCTTCTGTCTTCTAAAGTCGATCCGAGATGACCGCCGTCTCCAGAAGGACTTACTCATGTATCCATGTTATGCACAATGTTATAGCAGGCCTTTGTGTTTGTGCAGTCAAGTTTGTCTCACAGGACAGTCTTCTTCAGCTAGCTCATGACAGACGATTGCAACTTTCAGCGCTGAGAGGTTGTCCAAAAGTGTGGCTTATGTGCCTCGTTGGCGCAGTCGGCAGCGCGTCAGTCTCATAATCTGAAGGTCGTGAGTTCGAGCCTCACACGGGGCAGTCTCTGTCGTTTTGTAATGCTTCCTTTTTATATTATTGTTGTCTGCGTGAGGCTCAGGGTTTGGTAATGTCCTCATTTTAAACTGGAATGGCTCGTTTGGTTCCAACCATGCTGCCTGCGACCTGAAAGACAGCTTCACGTGGACCACGTGGCCTAATGGATAAGGCGTCCGACTTCGGATCGGAAGATTGAGGGTTCGAATCCCTTCGTGGTTGTGCTATTTTGGTATTGGTTGGCATACCGTAACCATACGCGAGTGGTCGCTGACTCTGTCTTCTGTCTTCTAAAGTCGATCCGAGATGACCGCCGTCTCCAGAAGGACTTACTCATGTATCCATGTTATGAACAATGTTATAGCAGGCCTTTGTGTTTGTGCAGTCAAGTTTGTCTCACAGGACAGTCTTCTTCAGCTAGCTCATGACAGACGATTGCAACTTTCAGCGCTGAGAGGTTGTCCAAAAGTGTGGCTTATGTGCCTCGTTGGCGCAGTCGGCAGCGCGTCAGTCTCATAATCTGAAGGTCGTGAGTTCGAGCCTCACACGGGGCAGTCTCTGTCGTTTTGTAATGCTTCCTTTTTATATTATTGTTGTCTGCGTGAGGCTCAGGGTTTGGTAATGTCCTCATTTTAAACTGGAATGGCTCGTTTGGTTCCAACCATGCTGCCTGCGACCTGAAAGACAGCTTCACGTGGACCACGTGGCCTAATGGATAAGGCGTCCGACTTCGGATCGGAAGATTGAGGGTTCGAATCCCTTCGTGGTTGTGCTATTTTGGTATTGGTTGGCATACCGTAACCATACGCGAGTGGCCGCTGACTCTGTCTTCTGTCTTCTAAAGTCGATCCGAGATGACCGCCGTCTCCAGAAGGACTTACTCATGTATCCATGTTATGAACAATGTTATAGCAGGCCTTTGTGTTTGTGCAGTCAAGTTTGTCTCACAGGACAGTCTTCTTCAGCTAGCTCATGACAGACGATTGCAACTTTCAGCGCTGAGAGGTTGTCCAAAAGTGTGGCTTATGTGCCTCGTTGGCGCAGTCGGCAGCGCGTCAGTCTCATAATCTGAAGGTCGTGAGTTCGAGCCTCACACGGGGCAGTCTCTGTCGTTTTGTAATGCTTCCTTTTTATATTATTGTTGTCTGCGTGAGGCTCAGGGTTTGGTAATGTCCTCATTTTAAACTGGAATGGCTCGTTTGGTTCCAACCATGCTGCCTGCGACCTGAAAGACAGCTTCACGTGGACCACGTGGCCTAATGGATAAGGCGTCCGACTTCGGATCGGAAGATTGAGGGTTCGAATCCCTTCGTGGTTGTGCTATTTTGGTATTGGTTGGCATACCGTAACCATACGCGAGTGGCCGCTGACTCTGTCTTCTGTCTTCTAAAGTCGATCCGAGATGACCGCCGTCTCCAGAAGGACTTACTCATGTATCCATGTTATGAACAATGTTATAGCAGGCCTTTGTGTTTGTGCAGTCAAGTTTGTCTCACAGGACAGTCTTCTTCAGCTAGCTCATGACAGACGATTGCAACTTTCAGCGCTGAGAGGTTGTCCAAAAGTGTGGCTTATGTGCCTCGTTGGCGCAGTCGGCAGCGCGTCAGTCTCATAATCTGAAGGTCGTGAGTTCGAGCCTCACACGGGGCAGTCTCTGTCGTTTTGTAATGCTTCCTTTTTATATTATTGTTGTCTGCGTGAGGCTCAGGGTTTGGTAATGTCCTCATTTTAAACTGGAATGGCTCGTTTGGTTCCAACCATGCTGCCTGCGACCTGAAAGACAGCTTCACGTGGACCACGTGGCCTAATGGATAAGGCGTCCGACTTCGGATCGGAAGATTGAGGGTTCGAATCCCTTCGTGGTTGTGCTATTTTGGTATTGGTTGGCATACCGTAACCATACGCGAGTGGCCGCTGACTCTGTCTTCTGTCTTCTAAAGTCGATCCGAGATGACCGCCGTCTCCAGAAGGACTTACTCATGTATCCATGTTATGAACAATGTTATAGCAGGCCTTTGTGTTTGTGCAGTCAAGTTTGTCTCACAGGACAGTCTTCTTCAGCTAGCTCATGACAGACGATTCCAACTTTCAGCGCTGAGAGGTTGTCCAAAAGTGTGGCTTATGTGCCTCGTTGGCGCAGTCGGCAGCGCGTCAGTCTCATAATCTGAAGGTCGTGAGTTCGAGCCTCACACGGGGCAGTCTCTGTCGTTTTGTAATGCTTCCTTTTTATATTATTGTTGTCTGCGTGAGGCTCAGGGTTTGGTAATGTCCTCATTTTAAACTGGAATGGCTCGTTTGGTTCCAACCATGCTGCCTGCGACCTGAAAGACAGCTTCACGTGGACCACGTGGCCTAATGGATAAGGCGTCCGACTTCGGATCGGAAGATTGAGGGTTCGAATCCCTTCGTGGTTGTGCTATTTTGGTATTGGTTGGCATACCGTAACCATACGCGAGTGGCCGCTGACTCTGTCTTCTGTCTTCTAAAGTCGATCCGAGATGACCGCCGTCTCCAGAAGGACTTACTCATGTATCCATGTTATGAACAATGTTATAGCAGGCCTTTGTGTTTGTGCAGTCAAGTTTGTCTCACAGGACAGTCTTCTTCAGCTAGCTCATGACAGACGATTGCAACTTTCAGCGCTGAGAGGTTGTCCAAAAGTGTGGCTTATGTGCCTCGTTGGCGCAGTCGGCAGCGCGTCAGTCTCATAATCTGAAGGTCGTGAGTTCGAGCCTCACACGGGGCAGTCTCTGTCGTTTTGTAATGCTTCCTTTTTATATTATTGTTGTCTGCGTGAGGCTCAGGGTTTGGTAATGTCCTCATTTTAAACTGGAATGGCTCGTTTGGTTCCAACCATGCTGCCTGCGACCTGAAAGACAGCTTCACGTGGACCACGTGGCCTAATGGATAAGGCGTCCGACTTCGGATCGGAAGATTGAGGGTTCGAATCCCTTCGTGGTTGTGCTATTTTGGTATTGGTTGGCATACCGTAACCATACGCGAGTGGCCGCTGACTCTGTCTTCTGTCTTCTAAAGTCGATCCGAGATGACCGCCGTCTCCAGAAGGACTTACTCATGTATCCATGTTATGAACAACGTTATAGCAGGCCTTTGTGTTTGTGCAGTCAAGTTTGTCTCACAGGACAGTCTTCTTCAGCTAGCTCATGACAGACGATTGCAACTTTCAGCGCTGAGAGGTTGTCCAAAAGTGTGGCTTATGTGCCTCGTTGGCGCAGTCGGCAGCGCGTCAGTCTCATAATCTGAAGGTCGTGAGTTCGAGCCTCACACGGGGCAGTCTCTGTCGTTTTGTAATGCTTCCTTTTTATATTATTGTTGTCTGCGTGAGGCTCAGGGTTTGGTAATGTCCTCATTTTAAACTGGAATGGCTCGTTTGGTTCCAACCATGCTGCCTGCGACCTGAAAGACAGCTTCACGTGGACCACGTGGCCTAATGGATAAGGCGTCCGACTTCGGATCGGAAGATTGAGGGTTCGAATCCCTTCGTGGTTGTGCTATTTTGGTATTGGTTGGCATACCGTAACCATACGCGAGTGGCCGCTGACTCTGTCTTCTGTCTTCTAAAGTCGATCCGAGATGACCGCCGTCTCCAGAAGGACTTACTCATGTATCCATGTTATGAACAATGTTATAGCAGGCCTTTGTGTTTGTGCAGTCAAGTTTGTCTCACAGGACAGTCTTCTTCAGCTAGCTCATGACAGACGATTGCAACTTTCAGCGCTGAGAGGTTGTCCAAAAGTGTGGCTTATGTGCCTCGTTGGAGCAGTCGGCAGCGCGTCAGTCTCATAATCTGAAGGTCGTGAGTTCGAGCCTAACACGGGGCAGTCTCTGTCGTTTTGTAATGCTTCCTTTTTATATTATTGTTGTCTGCGTGAGGCTCAGGGTTTGGTAATGTCCTCATTTTAAACTGGAATGGCTCGTTTGGTTCCAACCATGCTGCCTGCGACCTGAAAGACAGCTTCACGTGGACCACGTGGCCTAATGGATAAGGCGTCCGACTTCGGATCGGAAGATTGAGGGTTCGAATCCCTTCGTGGTTGTCCTATTTTGGTATTGGTTGGCATACCGTAACCATACGCGAGTGGCCGCTGACTCTGTCTTCTGTCTTCTAAAGTCGATCCGAGATGACCGCCGTCTCCAGAAGGACTTACTCATGTATCCATGTTATGAACAATGTTATAGCAGGCCTTTGTGTTTGTGCAGTCAAGTTTGTCTCACAGGACAGTCTTCTTCAGCTAGCTCATGACAGACGATTGCAACTTTCAGCGCTGAGAGGTTGTCCAAAAGTGTGGCTTATGTGCCTCGTTGGCGCAGTCGGCAGCGCGTCAGTCTCATAATCTGAAGGTCGTGAGTTCGAGCCTCACACGGGGCAGTCTCTGTCGTTTTGTAATGCTTCCTTTTTATATTATTGTTGTCTGCGTGAAGCTCAGGGTTTGGTAATGTCCTCATTTTAAACTGGAATGGCTCGTTTGGTTCCAACCATGCTGCCTGCGACCTGAAAGACAGCTTCACGTGGACCACGTGGCCTAATGGATAAGGCGTCCGACTTCGGATCGGAAGATTGAGGGTTCGAATCCCTTCGTGGTTGTGCTATTTTGGTATTGGTTGGCATGACGTAACCATACGCGAGTGGCCGCTGACTCTGTCTTCTGTCTTCTAAAGTCGATCCGAGATGACCGCCGTCTCCAGAAGGACTTACTCATGTATCCATGTTATGAACAATGTTATAGCAGGCCTTTGTGTTTGTGCAGTCAAGTTTGTCTCACAGGACAGTCTTCTTCAGCTAGCTCATGACAGACGATTGCAACTTTCAGCGCTGAGAGGTTGTCCAAAAGTGTGGCTTATGTGCCTCGTTGGCGCAGTCGGCAGCGCGTCAGTCTCATAATCTGAAGGTCGTGAGTTCGAGCCTCACACGGGGCAGTCTCTGTCGTTTTGTAATGCTTCCTTTTTATATTATTGTTGTCTGCGTGAGGCTCAGGGTTTGGTAATGTCCTCATTTTAAACTGGAATGGCTCGTTTGGTTCCAACCATGCTGCCTGCGACCTGAAAGACAGCTTCACGTGGACCACGTGGCCTAATGGATAAGGCGTCCGACTTCGGATCGGAAGATTGAGGGTTCGAATCCCTTCGTGGTTGTGCTATTTTGGTATTGGTTGGCATACCGTAACCATACGCGAGTGGCCGCTGACTCTGTCTTCTGTCTTCTAAAGTCGATCCGAGATGACCGCCGTCTCCAGAAGGACTTACTCATGTATCCATGTTATGAACAATGTTATAGCAGGCCTTTGTGTTTGTGCAGTCAAGTTTGTCTCACAGGACAGTCTTCTTCAGCTAGCTCATGACAGACGATTGCAACTTTCAGCGCTGAGAGGTTGTCCAAAAGTGTGGCTTATGTGCCTCGTTGGCGCAGTCGGCAGCGCGTCAGTCTCATAATCTGAAGGTCGTGAGTTCGAGCCTCACACGGGGCAGTCTCTGTCGTTTTGTAATGCTTCCTTTTTATATTATTGTTGTCTGCGTGAGGCTCAGGGTTTGGTAATGTCCTCATTTTAAACTGGAATGGCTCGTTTGGTTCCAACCATGCTGCTTGCGACCTGAAAGACAGCTTCACGTGGACCACGTGGCCTAATGGATAAGGCGTCCGACTTCGGATCGGAAGATTGAGGGTTCGAATCCCTTCGTGGTTGTGCTATTTTGGTATTGGTTGGCATACCGTAACCATACGCGAGTGGTCGCTGACTCTGTCTTCTGTCTTCTAAAGTCGATCCGAGATGACCGCCGTCTCCAGAAGGACTTACTCATGTATCCATGTTATGAACAATGTTATAGCAGGCCTTTGTGTTTGTGCAGTCAAGTTTGTCTCACAGGACAGTCTTCTTCAGCTAGCTCATGACAGACGATTGCAACTTTCAGCGCTGAGAGGTTGTCCAAAAGTGTGGCTTATGTGCCTCGTTGGCGCAGTCGGCAGCGCGTCAGTCTCATAATCTGAAGGTCGTGAGTTCGAGCCTCACACGGGGCAGTCTCTGTCGTTTTGTAATGCTTCCTTTTTATATTATTGTTGTCTGCGTGAGGCTCAGGGTTTGGTAATGTCCTCATTTTAAACTGGAATGGCTCGTTTGGTTCCAACCATGCTGCCTGCGACCTGAAAGACAGCTTCACGTGGACCACGTGGCCTAATGGATAAGGCGTCCGACTTCGGATCGGAAGATTGAGGGTTCGAATCCCTTCGTGGTTGTGCTATTTTGGTATTGGTTGGCATACCGTAACCATACGCGAGTGGCCGCTGACTCTGTCTTCTGTCTTCTAAAGTCGATCCGAGATGACCGCCGTCTCCAGAAGGACTTACTCATGTATCCATGTTATGCACAATGTTATAGCAGGCCTTTGTGTTTGTGCAGTCAAGTTTGTCTCACAGGACAGTCTTCTTCAGCTAGCTCATGACAGACGATTGCAACTTTCAGCGCTGAGAGGTTGTCCAAAAGTGTGGCTTATGTGCCTCGTTGGCGCAGTCGGCAGCGCGTCAGTCTCATAATCTGAAGGTCGTGAGTTCGAGCCTCACACGGGGCAGTCTCTGTCGTTTTGTAATGCTTCCTTTTTATATTATTGTTGTCTGCGTGAGGCTCAGGGTTTGGTAATGTCCTCATTTTAAACTGGAATGGCTCGTTTGGTTCCAACCATGCTGCCTGCGACCTGAAAGACAGCTTCACGTGGACCACGTGGCCTAATGGATAAGGCGTCCGACTTCGGATCGGAAGATTGAGGGTTCGAATCCCTTCGTGGTTGTGCTATTTTGGTATTGGTTGGCATACCGTAACCATACGCGAGTGGCCGCTGACTCTGTCTTCTGTCTTCTAAAGTCGATCCGAGATGACTGCCGTCTCCAGAAGGACTTACTCATGTATCCATGTTATGAACAATGTTATAGCAGGCCTTTGTGTTTGTGCAGTCAAGTTTGTCTCACAGGACAGTCTTCTTCAGCTAGCTCATGACAGACGATTGCAACTTTCAGCGCTGAGAGGTTGTCCAAAAGTGTGGCTTATGTGCCTCGTTGGCGCAGTCGGCAGCGCGTCAGTCTCATAATCTGAAGGTCGTGAGTTCGAGCCTCACACGGGGCAGTCTCTGTCGTTTTGTAATGCTTCCTTTTTATATTATTGTTGTCTGCGTGAGGCTCAGGGTTTGGTAATGTCCTCATTTTAAACTGGAATGGCTCGTTTGGTTCCAACCATGCTGCCTGCGACCTGAAAGACAGCTTCACGTGGACCACGTGGCCTAATGGATAAGGCGTCCGACTTCGGATCGGAAGATTGAGGGTTCGAATCCCTTCGTGGTTGTGCTATTTTGGTATTGGTTGGCATACCGTAACCATACGCGAGTGGCCGCTGACTCTGTCTTCTGTCTTCTAAAGTCGATCCGAGATGACCGCCGTCTCCAGAAGGACTTACTCATGTATCCATGTTATGAACAATGTTATAGCAGGCCTTTGTGTTTGTGCAGTCAAGTTTGTCTCACAGGACAGTCTTCTTCAGCTTGCTCATGACAGACGATTGCAACTTTCAGCGCTGAGAGGTTGTCCAAAAGTGTGGCTTATGTGCCTCGTTGGCGCAGTCGGCAGCGCGTCAGTCTCATAATCTGAAGGTCGTGAGTTCGAGCCTCACACGGGGCAGTCTCTGTCGTTTTGTAATGCTTCCTTTTTATATTATTGTTGTCTGCGTGAGGCTCAGGGATTGGTAATGTCCTCATTTTAAACTGGAATGGCTCGTTTGGTTCCAACCATGCTGCCTGCGACCTGAAAGACAGCTTCACGTGGACCACGTGGCCTAATGGATAAGGCGTCCGACTTCGGATCGGAAGATTGAGGGTTCGAATCCCTTCGTGGTTGTGCTATTTTGGTATTGGTTGGCATACCGTAACCATACGCGAGTGGCCGCTGACTCTGTCTTCTGTCTTCTAAAGTCGATCCGAGATGACCGCCGTCTCCAGAAGGACTTACTCATGTATCCATGTTATGAACAATGTTATAGCAGGCCTTTGTGTTTGTGCAGTCAAGTTTGTCTCACAGGACAGTCTTCTTCAGCTAGCTCATGACAGACGATTGCAACTTTCAGCGCTGAGAGGTTGTCCAAAAGTGTGGCTTATGTGCCTCGTTGGCGCAGTCGGCAGCGCGTCAGTCTCATAATCTGAAGGTCGTGAGTTCGAGCCTCACACGGGGCAGTCTCTGTCGTTTTGTAATGCTTCCTTTTTATATTATTGTTGTCTGCGTGAGGCTCAGGGTTTGGTAATGTCCTCATTTTAAACTGGAATGGCTCGTTTGGTTCCAACCATGCTGCCTGCGACCTGAAAGACAGCTTCACGTGGACCACGTGGCCTAATGGATAAGGCGTCCGACTTCGGATCGGAAGATTGAGGGTTCGAATCCCTTCGTGGTTGTGCTATTTTGGTATTGGTTGGCATACCGTAACCATACGCGAGTGGCCGCTGACTCTGTCTTCTGTCTTCTAAAGTCGATCCGAGATGACCGCCGTCTCCAGAAGGACTTACTCATGTATCCATGTTATGAACAATGTTATAGCAGGCCTTTGTGTTTGTGCAGTCAAGTTTGTCTCACAGGACAGTCTTCTTCAGCTAGCTCATGACAGACGATTGCAACTTTCAGCGCTGAGAGGTTGTCCAAAAGTGTGGCTTATGTGCCTCGTTGGCGCAGTCGGCAGCGCGTCAGTCTCATAATCTGAAGGTCGTGAGTTCGAGCCTCACACGGGGCAGTCTCTGTCGTTTTGTAATGCTTCCTTTTTATATTATTGTTGTCTGCGTGAGGCTCAGGGTTTGGTAATGTCCTCATTTTAAACTGGAATGGCTCGTTTGGTTCCAACCATGCTGCCTGCGACCTGAAAGACAGCTTCACGTGGACCACGTGGCCTAATGGATAAGGCGTCCGACTTCGGATCGGAAGATTGAGGGTTCGAATCCCTTCGTGGTTGTGCTATTTTGGTATTGGTTGGCATACCGTAACCATACGCGAGTGGCCGCTGACTCTGTCTTCTGTCTTCTAAAGTCGATCCGAGATGACCGCCGTCTCCAGAAGGACTTACTCATGTATCCATGTTATGAACAATGTTATAGCAGGCCTTTGTGTTTGTGCAGTCAAGTTTGTCTCACAGGACAGTCTTCTTCAGCTAGCTCATGACAGACGATTGCAACTTTCAGCGCTGAGAGGTTGTCCAAAAGTGTGGCTTATGTGCCTCGTTGGCGCAGTCGGCAGCGCGTCAGTCTCATAATCTGAAGGTCGTGAGTTCGAGCCTCACACGGGGCACTCTCTGTCGTTTTGTAATGCTTCCTTTTTATATTATTGTTGTCTGCGTGAGGCTCAGGGTTTGGTAATGTCCTCATTTTAAACTGGAATGGCTCGTTTGGTTCCAACCATGCTGCCTGCGACCTGAAAGACAGCTTCACGTGGACCACGTGGCCTAATGGATAAGGCGTCCGACTTCGGATCGGAAGATTGAGGGTTCGAATCCCTTCGTGGTTGTGCTATTTTGGTATTGGTTGGCATACCGTAACCATACGCGAGTGGCCGCTGACTCTGTCTTCTGTCTTCTAAAGTCGATCCGAGATGACCGCCGTCTCCAGAAGGACTTACTCATGTATCCATGTTATGAACAATGTTATAGCAGGCCTTTGTGTTTGTGCAGTCAAGTTTGTCTCACAGGACAGTCTTCTTCAGCTAGCTCATGACAGACGATTCCAACTTTCAGCGCTGAGAGGTTGTCCAAAAGTGTGGCTTATGTGCCTCGTTGGCGCAGTCGGCAGCGCGTCAGTCTCATAATCTGAAGGTCGTGAGTTCGAGCCTCACACGGGGCAGTCTCTGTCGTTTTGTAATGCTTCCTTTTTATATTATTGTTGTCTGCGTGAGGCTCAGGGTTTGGTAATGTCCTCATTTTAAACTGGAATGGCTCGTTTGGTTCCAACCATGCTGCCTGCGACCTGAAAGACAGCTTCACGTGGACCACGTGGCCTAATGGATAAGGCGTCCGACTTCGGATCGGAAGATTGAGGGTTCGAATCCCTTCGTGGTTGTGCTATTTTGGTATTGGTTGGCATACCGTAACCATACGCGAGTGGCCGCTGACTCTGTCTTCTGTCTTCTAAAGTCGATCCGAGATGACCGCCGTCTCCAGAAGGACTTACTCATGTATCCATGTTATGAACAATGTTATAGCAGGCCTTTGTGTTTGTGCAGTCAAGTTTGTCTCACAGGACAGTCTTCTTCAGCTAGCTCATGACAGACGATTGCAACTTTCAGCGCTGAGAGGTTGTCCAAAAGTGTGGCTTATGTGCCTCGTTGGCGCAGTCGGCAGCGCGTCAGTCTCATAATCTGAAGGTCGTGAGTTCGAGCCTCACACGGGGCAGTCTCTGTCGTTTTGTAATGCTTCCTTTTTATATTATTGTTGTCTGCGTGAGGCTCAGGGTTTGGTAATGTCCTCATTTTAAACTGGAATGGCTCGTTTGGTTCCAACCATGCTGCCTGCGACCTGAAAGACAGCTTCACGTGGACCACGTGGCCTAATGGATAAGGCGTCCGACTTCGGATCGGAAGATTGAGGGTTCGAATCCCTTCGTGGTTGTGCTATTTTGGTATTGGTTGGCATACCGTAACCATACGCGAGTGGCCGCTGACTCTGTCTTCTGTCTTCTAAAGTCGATCCGAGATGACCGCCGTCTCCAGAAGGACTTACTCATGTATCCATGTTATGAACAATGTTATAGCAGGCCTTTGTGTTTGTGCAGTCAAGTTTGTCTCACAGGACAGTCTTCTTCAGCTAGCTCATGACAGACGATTGCAACTTTCAGCGCTGAGAGGTTGTCCAAAAGTGTGGCTTATGTGCCTCGTTGGCGCAGTCGGCAGCGCGTCAGTCTCATAATCTGAAGGTCGTGAGTTCGAGCCTCACACGGGGCACTCTCTGTCGTTTTGTAATGCTTCCTTTTTATATTATTGTTGTCTGCGTGAGGCTCAGGGTTTGGTAATGTCCTCATTTTAAACTGGAATGGCTCGTTTGGTTCCAACCATGCTGCCTGCGACCTGAAAGACAGCTTCACGTGGACCACGTGGCCTAATGGATAAGGCGTCCGACTTCGGATCGGAAGATTGAGGGTTCGAATCCCTTCGTGGTTGTGCTATTTTGGTATTGGTTGGCATACCGTAACCATACGCGAGTGGCCGCTGACTCTGTCTTCTGTCTTCTAAAGTCGATCCGAGATGACCGCCGTCTCCAGAAGGACTTACTCATGTATCCATGTTATGAACAATGTTATAGCAGGCCTTTGTGTTTGTGCAGTCAAGTTTGTCTCACAGGACAGTCTTCTTCAGCTAGCTCATGACAGACGATTGCAACTTTCAGCGCTGAGAGGTTGTCCAAAAGTGTGGCTTATGTGCCTCGTTGGCGCAGTCGGCAGCGCGTCAGTCTCATAATCTGAAGGTCGTGAGTTCGAGCCTCACACGGGGCAGTCTCTGTCGTTTTGTAATGCTTCCTTTTTATATTATTGTTGTCTGCGTGAGGCTCAGGGTTTGGTAATGTCCTCATTTTAAACTGGAATGGCTCGTTTGGTTCCAACCATGCTGCCTGCGACCTGAAAGACAGCTTCACGTGGACCACGTGGCCTAATGGATAAGGCGTCCGACTTCGGATCGGAAGATTGAGGGTTCGAATCCCTTCGTGGTTGTGCTATTTTGGTATTGGTTGGCATACCGTAACCATACGCGAGTGGCCGCTGACTCTGTCTTCTGTCTTCTAAAGTCGATCCGAGATGACCGCCGTCTCCAGAAGGACTTACTCATGTATCCATGTTATGAACAATGTTATAGCAGGCCTTTGTGTTTGTGCAGTCAAGTTTGTCTCACAGGACAGTCTTCTTCAGCTAGCTCATGACAGACGATTGCAACTTTCAGCGCTGAGAGGTTGTCCAAAAGTATGGCTTATGTGCCTCGTTGGCGCAGTCGGCAGCGCGTCAGTCTCATAATCTGAAGGTCGTGAGTTCGAGCCTCACACGGGGCAGTCTCTGTCGTTTTGTAATGCTTCCTTTTTATATTATTGTTGTCTGCGTGAGGCTCAGGGTTTGGTAATGTCCTCATTTTAAACTGGAATGGCTCGTTTGGTTCCAACCATGCTGCCTGCGACCTGAAAGACAGCTTCACGTGGACCACGTGGCCTAATGGATAAGGCGTCCGACTTCGGATCGGAAGATTGAGGGTTCGAATCCCTTCGTGGTTGTGCTATTTTGGTATTGGTTGGCATACCGTAACCATACGCGAGTGGCCGCTGACTCTGTCTTCTGTCTTCTAAAGTCGATCCGAGATGACCGCCGTCTCCAGAAGGACTTACTCATGTATCCATGTTATGAACAATGTTATAGCAGGCCTTTGTGTTTGTGCAGTCAAGTTTGTCTCACAGGACAGTCTTCTTCAGCTTGCTCATGACAGACGATTGCAACTTTCAGCGCTGAGAGGTTGTCCAAAAGTGTGGCTTATGTGCCTCGTTGGCGCAGTCGGCAGCGCGTCAGTCTCATAATCTGAAGGTCGTGAGTTCGAGCCTCACACGGGGCAGTCTCTGTCGTTTTGTAATGCTTCCTTTTTATATTATTGTTGTCTGCGTGAGGCTCAGGGTTTGGTAATGTCCTCATTTTAAACTGGAATGGCTCGTTTGGTTCCAACCATGCTGCCTGCGACCTGAAAGACAGCTTCACGTGGACCACGTGGCCTAATGGATAAGGCGTCCGACTTCGGATCGGAAGATTGAGGGTTCGAATCCCTTCGTGGTTGTGCTATTTTGGTATTGGTTGGCATACCGTAACCATACGCGAGTGGCCGCTGACTCTGTCTTCTGTCTTCTAAAGTCGATCCGAGATGACCGCCGTCTCCAGAAGGACTTACTCATGTATCCATGTTATGAACAATGTTATAGCAGGCCTTTGTGTTTGTGCAGTCAAGTTTGTCTCACAGGACAGTCTTCTTCAGCTAGCTCATGACAGACGATTGCAACTTTCAGCGCTGAGAGGTTGTCCAAAAGTGTGGCTTATGTGCCTCGTTGGCGCAGTCGGCAGCGCGTCAGTCTCACAATCTGAAGGTCGTGAGTTCGAGCCTCACACGGGGCACTCTCTGTCGTTTTGTAATGCTTCCTTTTTATATTATTGTTGTCTGCGTGAGGCTCAGGGTTTGGTAATGTCCTCATTTTAAACTGGAATGGCTCGTTTGGTTCCAACCATGCTGCCTGCGACCTGAAAGACAGCTTCACGTGGACCACGTGGCCTAATGGATAAGGCGTCCGACTTCGGATCGGAAGATTGAGGGTTCGAATCCCTTCGTGGTTGTGCTATTTTGGTATTGGTTGGCATACCGTAACCATACGCGAGTGGCCGCTGACTCTGTCTTCTGTCTTCTAAAGTCGATCCGAGATGACCGCCGTCTCCAGAAGGACTTACTCATGTATCCATGTTATGAACAATGTTATAGCAGGCCTTTGTGTTTGTGCAGTCAAGTTTGTCTCACAGGACAGTCTTCTTCAGCTAGCTCATGACAGACGATTCCAACTTTCAGCGCTGAGAGGTTGTCCAAAAGTGTGGCTTATGTGCCTCGTTGGCGCAGTCGGCAGCGCGTCAGTCTCATAATCTGAAGGTCGTGAGTTCGAGCCTCACACGGGGCAGTCTCTGTCGTTTTGTAATGCTTCCTTTTTATATTATTGTTGTCTGCGTGAGGCTCAGGGTTTGGTAATGTCCTCATTTTAAACTGGAATGGCTCGTTTGGTTCCAACCATGCTGCCTGCGACCTGAAAGACAGCTTCACGTGGACCACGTGGCCTAATGGATAAGGCGTCCGACTTCGGATCGGAAGATTGAGGGTTCGAATCCCTTCGTGGTTGTGCTATTTTGGTATTGGTTGGCATACCGTAACCATACGCGAGTGGCCGCTGACTCTGTCTTCTGTCTTCTAAAGTCGATCCGAGATGACCGCCGTCTCCAGAAGGACTTACTCATGTATCCATGTTATGAACAATGTTATAGCAGGCCTTTGTGTTTGTGCAGTCAAGTTTGTCTCACAGGACAGTCTTCTTCAGCTAGCTCATGACAGACGATTGCAACTTTCAGCGCTGAGAGGTTGTCCAAAAGTGTGGCTTATGTGCCTCGTTGGCGCAGTCGGCAGCGCGTCAGTCTCATAATCTGAAGGTCGTGAGTTCGAGCCTCACACGGGGCAGTCTCTGTCGTTTTGTAATGCTTCCTTTTTATATTATTGTTGTCTGCGTGAGGCTCAGGGTTTGGTAATGTCCTCATTTTAAACTGGAATGGCTCGTTTGGTTCCAACCATGCTGCCTGCGACCTGAAAGACAGCTTCACGTGGACCACGTGGCCTAATGGATAAGGCGTCCGACTTCGGATCGGAAGATTGAGGGTTCGAATCCCTTCGTGGTTGTCCTATTTTGGTATTGGTTGGCATACCGTAACCATACGCGAGTGGCCGCTGACTCTGTCTTCTGTCTTCTAAAGTCGATCCGAGATGACCGCCGTCTCCAGAAGGACTTACTCATGTATCCATGTTATGAACAATGTTATAGCAGGCCTTTGTGTTTGTGCAGTCAAGTTTGTCTCACAGGACAGTCTTCTTCAGCTAGCTCATGACAGACGATTGCAACTTTCAGCGCTGAGAGGTTGTCCAAAAGTGTGGCTTATGTGCCTCGTTGGCGCAGTCGGCAGCGCGTCAGTCTCATAATCTGAAGGTCGTGAGTTCGAGCCTCACACGGGGCACTCTCTGTCGTTTTGTAATGCTTCCTTTTTATATTATTGTTGTCTGCGTGAGGCTCAGGGTTTGGTAATGTCCTCATTTTAAACTGGAATGGCTCGTTTGGTTCCAACCATGCTGCCTGCGACCTGAAAGACAGCTTCACGTGGACCACGTGGCCTAATGGATAAGGCGTCCGACTTCGGATCGGAAGATTGAGGGTTCGAATCCCTTCGTGGTTGTGCTATTTTGGTATTGGTTGGCATACCGTAACCATACGCGAGTGGCCGCTGACTCTGTCTTCTGTCTTCTAAAGTCGATCCGAGATGACCGCCGTCTCCAGAAGGACTTACTCATGTATCCATGTTATGAACAATGTTATAGCAGGCCTTTGTGTTTGTGCAGTCAAGTTTGTCTCACAGGACAGTCTTCTTCAGCTAGCTCATGACAGACGATTGCAACTTTCAGCGCTGAGAGGTTGTCCAAAAGTGTGGCTTATGTGCCTCGTTGGCGCAGTCGGCAGCGCGTCAGTCTCATAATCTGAAGGTCGTGAGTTCGAGCCTCACACGGGGCAGTCTCTGTCGTTTTGTAATGCTTCCTTTTTATATTATTGTTGTCTGCGTGAGGCTCAGGGTTTGGTAATGTCCTCATTTTAAACTGGAATGGCTCGTTTGGTTCCAACCATGCTGCCTGCGACCTGAAAGACAGCTTCACGTGGACCACGTGGCCTAATGGATAAGGCGTCCGACTTCGGATCGGAAGATTGAGGGTTCGAATCCCTTCGTGGTTGTGCTATTTTGGTATTGGTTGGCATACCGTAACCATACGCGAGTGGCCGCTGACTCTGTCTTCTGTCTTCTAAAGTCGATCCGAGATGACCGCCGTCTCCAGAAGGACTTACTCATGTATCCATGTTATGAACAATGTTATAGCAGGCCTTTGTGTTTGTGCAGTCAAGTTTGTCTCACAGGACAGTCTTCTTCAGCTAGCTCATGACAGACGATTGCAACTTTCAGCGCTGAGAGGTTGTCCAAAAGTGTGGCTTATGTGCCTCGTTGGCGCAGTCGGCAGCGCGTCAGTCTCATAATCTGAAGGTCGTGAGTTCGAGCCTCACACGGGGCAGTCTCTGTCGTTTTGTAATGCTTCCTTTTTATATTATTGTTGTCTGCGTGAGGCTCAGGGTTTGGTAATGTCCTCATTTTAAACTGGAATGGCTCGTTTGGTTCCAACCATGCTGCCTGCGACCTGAAAGACAGCTTCACGTGGACCACGTGGCCTAATGGATAAGGCGTCCGACTTCGGATCGGAAGATTGAGGGTTCGAATCCCTTCGTGGTTGTCCTATTTTGGTATTGGTTGGCATACCGTAACCATACGCAAGTGGCCGCTGACTCTGTCTTCTGTCTTCTAAAGTCGATCCGAGATGACCGCCGTCTCCAGAAGGACTTACTCATGTATCCATGTTATGAACAATGTTATAGCAGGCCTTTGTGTTTGTGCAGTCAAGTTTGTCTCACAGGACAGTCTTCTTCAGCTAGCTCATGACAGACGATTGCAACTTTCAGCGCTGAGAGGTTGTCCAAAAGTGTGGCTTATGTGCCTCGTTGGCGCAGTCGGCAGCGCGTCAGTCTCATAATCTGAAGGTCGTGAGTTCGAGCCTCACACGGGGCACTCTCTGTCGTTTTGTAATGCTTCCTTTTTATATTATTGTTGTCTGCGTGAGGCTCAGGGTTTGGTAATGTCCTCATTTTAAACTGGAATGGCTCGTTTGGTTCCAACCATGCTGCCTGCGACCTGAAAGACAGCTTCACGTGGACCACGTGGCCTAATGGATAAGGCGTCCGACTTCGGATCGGAAGATTGAGGGTTCGAATCCCTTCGTGGTTGTGCTATTTTGGTATTGGTTGGCATACCGTAACCATACGCGAGTGGCCGCTGACTCTGTCTTCTGTCTTCTAAAGTCGATCCGAGATGACCGCCGTCTCCAGAAGGACTTACTCATGTATCCATGTTATGAACAATGTTATAGCAGGCCTTTGTGTTTGTGCAGTCAAGTTTGTCTCACAGGACAGTCTTCTTCAGCTAGCTCATGACAGACGATTGCAACTTTCAGCGCTGAGAGGTTGTCCAAAAGTGTGGCTTATGTGCCTCGTTGGCGCAGTCGGCAGCGCGTCAGTCTCATAATCTGAAGGTCGTGAGTTCGAGCCTCACACGGGGCAGTCTCTGTCGTTTTGTAATGCTTCCTTTTTATATTATTGTTGTCTGCGTGAGGCTCAGGGTTTGGTAATGTCCTCATTTTAAACTGGAATGGCTCGTTTGGTTCCAACCATGCTGCCTGCGACCTGAAAGACAGCTTCACGTGGACCACGTGGCCTAATGGATAAGGCGTCCGACTTCGGATCGGAAGATTGAGGGTTCGAATCCCTTCGTGGTTGTGCTATTTTGGTATTGGTTGGCATACCGTAACCATACGCGAGTGGCCGCTGACTCTGTCTTCTGTCTTCTAAAGTCGATCCGAGATGACCGCCGTCTCCAGAAGGACTTACTCATGTATCCATGTTATGAACAATGTTATAGCAGGCCTTTGTGTTTGTGCAGTCAAGTTTGTCTCACAGGACAGTCTTCTTCAGCTAGCTCATGACAGACGATTGCAACTTTCAGCGCTGAGAGGTTGTCCAAAAGTGTGGCTTATGTGCCTCGTTGGCGCAGTCGGCAGCGCGTCAGTCTCATAATCTGAAGGTCGTGAGTTCGAGCCTCACACGGGGCAGTCTCTGTCGTTTTGTAATGCTTCCTTTTTATATTATTGTTGTCTGCGTGAGGCTCAGGGTTTGGTAATGTCCTCATTTTAAACTGGAATGGCTCGTTTGGTTCCAACCATGCTGCCTGCGACCTGAAAGACAGCTTCACGTGGACCACGTGGCCTAATGGATAAGGCGTCCGACTTCGGATCGGAAGATTGAGGGTTCGAATCCCTTCGTGGTTGTGCTATTTTGGTATTGGTTGGCATACCGTAACCATACGCGAGTGGCCGCTGACTCTGTCTTCTGTCTTCTAAAGTCGATCCGAGATGACCGCCGTCTCCAGAAGGACTTACTCATGTATCCATGTTATGAACAATGTTATAGCAGGCCTTTGTGTTTGTGCAGTCAAGTTTGTCTCACAGGACAGTCTTCTTCAGCTTGCTCATGACAGACGATTGCAACTTTCAGCGCTGAGAGGTTGTCCAAAAGTGTGGCTTATGTGCCTCGTTGGCGCAGTCGGCAGCGCGTCAGTCTCATAATCTGAAGGTCGTGAGTTCGAGCCTCACACGGGGCAGTCTCTGTCGTTTTGTAATGCTTCCTTTTTATATTATTGTTGTCTGCGTGAGGCTCAGGGTTTGGTAATGTCCTCATTTTAAACTGGAATGGCTCGTTTGGTTCCAACCATGCTGCCTGCGACCTGAAAGACAGCTTCACGTGGACCACGTGGCCTAATGGATAAGGCGTCCGACTTCGGATCGGAAGATTGAGGGTTCGAATCCCTTCGTGGTTGTGCTATTTTGGTATTGGTTGGCATACCGTAACCATACGCGAGTGGCCGCTGACTCTGTCTTCTGTCTTCTAAAGTCGATCCGAGATGACCGCCGTCTCCAGAAGGACTTACTCATGTATCCATGTTATGAACAATGTTATAGCAGGCCTTTGTGTTTGTGCAGTCAAGTTTGTCTCACAGGACAGTCTTCTTCAGCTAGCTCATGACAGACGATTGCAACTTTCAGCGCTGAGAGGTTGTCCAAAAGTGTGGCTTATGTGCCTCGTTGGCGCAGTCGGCAGCGCGTCAGTCTCATAATCTGAAGGTCGTGAGTTCGAGCCTCACACGGGGCACTCTCTGTCGTTTTGTAATGCTTCCTTTTTATATTATTGTTGTCTGCGTGAGGCTCAGGGTTTGGTAATGTCCTCATTTTAAACTGGAATGGCTCGTTTGGTTCCAACCATGCTGCCTGCGACCTGAAAGACAGCTTCACGTGGACCACGTGGCCTAATGGATAAGGCGTCCGACTTCGGATCGGAAGATTGAGGGTTCGAATCCCTTCGTGGTTGTGCTATTTTGGTATTGGTTGGCATACCGTAACCATACGCGAGTGGCCGCTGACTCTGTCTTCTGTCTTCTAAAGTCGATCCGAGATGACCGCCGTCTCCAGAAGGACTTACTCATGTATCCATGTTATGAACAATGTTATAGCAGGCCTTTGTGTTTGTGCAGTCAAGTTTGTCTCACAGGACAGTCTTCTTCAGCTAGCTCATGACAGACGATTCCAACTTTCAGCGCTGAGAGGTTGTCCAAAAGTGTGGCTTATGTGCCTCGTTGGCGCAGTCGGCAGCGCGTCAGTCTCATAATCTGAAGGTCGTGAGTTCGAGCCTCACACGGGGCAGTCTCTGTCGTTTTGTAATGCTTCCTTTTTATATTATTGTTGTCTGCGTGAGGCTCAGGGTTTGGTAATGTCCTCATTTTAAACTGGAATGGCTCGTTTGGTTCCAACCATGCTGCCTGCGACCTGAAAGACAGCTTCACGTGGACCACGTGGCCTAATGGATAAGGCGTCCGACTTCGGATCGGAAGATTGAGGGTTCGAATCCCTTCGTGGTTGTGCTATTTTGGTATTGGTTGGCATACCGTAACCATACGCGAGTGGCCGCTGACTCTGTCTTCTGTCTTCTAAAGTCGATCCGAGATGACCGCCGTCTCCAGAAGGACTTACTCATGTATCCATGTTATGAACAATGTTATAGCAGGCCTTTGTGTTTGTGCAGTCAAGTTTGTCTCACAGGACAGTCTTCTTCAGCTAGCTCATGACAGACGATTGCAACTTTCAGCGCTGAGAGGTTGTCCAAAAGTGTGGCTTATGTGCCTCGTTGGCGCAGTCGGCAGCGCGTCAGTCTCATAATCTGAAGGTCGTGAGTTCGAGCCTCACACGGGGCAGTCTCTGTCGTTTTGTAATGCTTCCTTTTTATATTATTGTTGTCTGCGTGAGGCTCAGGGTTTGGTAATGTCCTCATTTTAAACTGGAATGGCTCGTTTGGTTCCAACCATGCTGCCTGCGACCTGAAAGACAGCTTCACGTGGACCACGTGGCCTAATGGATAAGGCGTCCGACTTCGGATCGGAAGATTGAGGGTTCGAATCCCTTCGTGGTTGTCCTATTTTGGTATTGGTTGGCATACCGTAACCATACGCGAGTGGCCGCTGACTCTGTCTTCTGTCTTCTAAAGTCGATCCGAGATGACCGCCGTCTCCAGAAGGACTTACTCATGTATCCATGTTATGAACAATGTTATAGCAGGCCTTTGTGTTTGTGCAGTCAAGTTTGTCTCACAGGACAGTCTTCTTCAGCTAGCTCATGACAGACGATTGCAACTTTCAGCGCTGAGAGGTTGTCCAAAAGTGTGGCTTATGTGCCTCGTTGGCGCAGTCGGCAGCGCGTCAGTCTCATAATCTGAAGGTCGTGAGTTCGAGCCTCACACGGGGCACTCTCTGTCGTTTTGTAATGCTTCCTTTTTATATTATTGTTGTCTGCGTGAGGCTCAGGGTTTGGTAATGTCCTCATTTTAAACTGGAATGGCTCGTTTGGTTCCAACCATGCTGCCTGCGACCTGAAAGACAGCTTCACGTGGACCACGTGGCCTAATGGATAAGGCGTCCGACTTCGGATCGGAAGATTGAGGGTTCGAATCCCTTCGTGGTTGTGCTATTTTGGTATTGGTTGGCATACCGTAACCATACGCGAGTGGCCGCTGACTCTGTCTTCTGTCTTCTAAAGTCGATCCGAGATGACCGCCGTCTCCAGAAGGACTTACTCATGTATCCATGTTATGAACAATGTTATAGCAGGCCTTTGTGTTTGTGCAGTCAAGTTTGTCTCACAGGACAGTCTTCTTCAGCTAGCTCATGACAGACGATTGCAACTTTCAGCGCTGAGAGGTTGTCCAAAAGTGTGGCTTATGTGCCTCGTTGGCGCAGTCGGCAGCGCGTCAGTCTCATAATCTGAAGGTCGTGAGTTCGAGCCTCACACGGGGCAGTCTCTGTCGTTTTGTAATGCTTCCTTTTTATATTATTGTTGTCTGCGTGAGGCTCAGGGTTTGGTAATGTCCTCATTTTAAACTGGAATGGCTCGTTTGGTTCCAACCATGCTGCCTGCGACCTGAAAGACAGCTTCACGTGGACCACGTGGCCTAATGGATAAGGCGTCCGACTTCGGATCGGAAGATTGAGGGTTCGAATCCCTTCGTGGTTGTGCTATTTTGGTATTGGTTGGCATACCGTAACCATACGCGAGTGGCCGCTGACTCTGTCTTCTGTCTTCTAAAGTCGATCCGAGATGACCGCCGTCTCCAGAAGGACTTACTCATGTATCCATGTTATGAACAATGTTATAGCAGGCCTTTGTGTTTGTGCAGTCAAGTTTGTCTCACAGGACAGTCTTCTTCAGCTAGCTCATGACAGACGATTGCAACTTTCAGCGCTGAGAGGTTGTCCAAAAGTGTGGCTTATGTGCCTCGTTGGCGCAGTCGGCAGCGCGTCAGTCTCATAATCTGAAGGTCGTGAGTTCGAGCCTCACACGGGGCAGTCTCTGTCGTTTTGTAATGCTTCCTTTTTATATTATTGTTGTCTGCGTGAGGCTCAGGGTTTGGTAATGTCCTCATTTTAAACTGGAATGGCTCGTTTGGTTCCAACCATGCTGCCTGCGACCTGAAAGACAGCTTCACTTGGACCACGTGGCCTAATGGATAAGGCGTCCGACTTCGGATCGGAAGATTGAGGGTTCGAATCCCTTCGTGGTTGTGCTATTTTGGTATTGGTTGGCATACCGTAACCATACGCGAGTGGCCGCTGACTCTGTCTTCTGTCTTCTAAAGTCGATCCGAGATGACCGCCGTCTCCAGAAGGACTTACTCATGTATCCATGTTATGAACAATGTTATAGCAGGCCTTTGTGTTTGTGCAGTCAAGTTTGTCTCACAGGACAGTCTTCTTCAGCTAGCTCATGACAGACGATTGCAACTTTCAGCGCTGAGAGGTTGTCCAAAAGTGTGGCTTATGTGCCTCGTTGGCGCAGTCGGCAGCGCGTCAGTCTCATAATCTGAAGGTCGTGAGTTCGAGCCTCACACGGGGCAGTCTCTGTCGTTTTGTAATGCTTCCTTTTTATATTATTGTTGTCTGCGTGAGGCTCAGGGTTTGGTAATGTCCTCATTTTAAACTGGAATGGCCGCTGACTCTGTCTTCTGTCTTCTAAAGTCGATCCGAGATGACCGCCGTCTCCAGAAGGACTTACTCATGTATCCATGTTATGAACAATGTTATAGCAGGCCTTTGTGTTTGTGCAGTCAAGTTTGTCTCACAGGACAGTCTTCTTCAGCTAGCTCATGACAGACGATTGCAACTTTCAGCGCTGAGAGGTTGTCCAAAAGTGTGGCTTATGTGCCTCGTTGGCGCAGTCGGCAGCGCGTCAGTCTCATAATCTGAAGGTCGTGAGTTCGAGTATCACACGGGGCAGTCTCTGTCGTTTTGTAATGCTTCCTTTTTATATTATTGTTGTCTGCGTGAGGCTCAGGGTTTGGTAATGTCCTCATTTTAAACTGGAATGGCTCGTTTGGTTCCAACCATGCTGCCTGCGACCTGAAAGACAGCTTCACGTGGACCACGTGGCCTAATGGATAAGGCGTCCGACTTCGGATCGGAAGATTGAGGGTTCGAATCCCTTCGTGGTTGTGCTATTTTGGTATTGGTTGGCATACCGTAACCATACGCGAGTGGCCGCTGACTCTGTCTTCTGTCTTCTAAAGTCGATCCGAGATGACCGCCGTCTCCAGAAGGACTTATAGGCCAGTAAATCTGGCATTTTCTAAGGAACAAATTGCAACAGAAACCATTCTAACATGAATCTAGGCCGCAATATTCAATAAACAACATATTAAAAATCCCATTGTTTCTTTTGAGGGGAAAGGTGTTTTTGAAGCAGTTTTTGAAGACAAAAATTAAGAATTAAGAATTAGTCTGGTAACGTTCCTCAGTCTGTATGTTTCGTAATAGTGGGTGCGTAGTAATACGACCACTTGCGAGCAGACGACGACGTCTCAGAAACTAATCTGGTAACGTACTCCAACCTACATGTTTCGCTATGGTAGGTGCATGGTAATCACGACCACTTGCGAGCAGACGGCGGTGTCCAAATCAGGTGTTCGCTTAAGATAAACGCTCTTACTTCTATGAGGATGGTCGAATTTTGGGATTTCTTTTTGTAATAAGCACATTTATGATACAAGAAGTACATGTGTTTTAACAAATAAATTAAAGTGAAAACATCTAAGATATATTTTACTTTGTTGTTTTTGGCATGAACCTTATCACCATCTCCATGATATAATTTGTCTACACAACACTGTGCTATTTTATCTACACAAGCAAAAATTAACAATTATTACAAACCAATTTACAAGAAGAAATAACAAGTAGGGCAGTTGTTCGACCACTAACTACGAACAAAATTCCCGAAATGTGGAAATAAAATGTCTGTTTCGTTTATAATGCCTCATTTTTAGCAGACGACGGGAAATATTTCGTCTGTACGAGTAGTCGTGTTTCCTGAAGCTTGTTACATAATGTGCACGGATTCCTAATATGTAACCGACGAATTAGCGCCCTCAATGTAATGATAAAAAAAACTTACAAAATTTACCGCGAATTGGTGTAGAAAAATCACATTTCCACTCATTAGAAAATTTGGGATTTTTAGTATGTCAATGAGTGATTTTTTATACACCAGCGAGTGTTGGAATACATTCTATTGCAATTAGTTCCGTAGATTGACCAATTTTCCCGTAGATTTACTGGCCTATTACTCATGTATCCATGTTATGAACAATGTTATAGCAGGCCTTTGTGTTTGTGCAGTCAAGTTTGTCTCACAGGACAGTCTTCTTCAGCTAGCTCATGACAGACGATTGCAACTTTCAGCGCTGAGAGGTTGTCCAAAAGTGTGGCTTATGTGCCTCGTTGGCGCAGTCGGCAGCGCGTCAGTCTCATAATCTGAAGGTCGTGAGTTCGAGCCTCACACGGGGCAGTCTCTGTCGTTTTGTAATGCTTCCTTTTTATATTATTGTTGTCTGCGTGAGGCTCAGGGTTTGGTAATGTCCTCATTTTAAACTGGAATGGCTCGTTTGGTTCCAACCATGCTGCCTGCGACCTGAAAGACAGCTTCACGTGGACCACGTGGCCTAATGGATAAGGCGTCCGACTTCGGATCGGAAGATTGAGGGTTCGAATCCCTTCGTGGTTGTGCTATTTTGGTATTGGTTGGCATACCGTAACCATACGCGAGTGGCCGCTGACTCTGTCTTCTGTCTTCTAAAGTCGATCCGAGATGACCGCCGTCTCCAGAAGGACTTACTCATGTATCCATGTTATGAACAATGTTATAGCAGGCCTTTGTGTTTGTGCAGTCAAGTTTGTCTCACAGGACAGTCTTCTTCAGCTAGCTCATGACAGACGATTGCAACTTCCAGCGCTGAGAGGTTGTCCAAAAGTGTGGCTTATGTGCCTCGTTGGCGCAGTCGGCAGCGCGTCAGTCTCATAATCTGAAGGTCGTGAGTTCGAGCCTCACACCGGGCAGTCTCTGTCGTTTTGTAATGCTTCCTTTTTATATTATTGTTGTCTGCGTGAGGCTCAGGGTTTGGTAATGTCCTCATTTTAAACTGGAATGGCTCGTTTGGTTCCAACCATGCTGCCTGCGACCTGAAAGACAGCTTCACGTGGACCACGTGGCCTAATGGATAAGGCGTCCGACTTCGGATCGGAAGATCGAGGGTTCGAATCCCTTCGTGGTTGTCCTATTTTGGTATTGGTTGGCATACCGTAACCATACGCGAGTGGCCGCTGACTCTGTCTTCTGTCTTCTAAAGTCGATCCGAGATGACCGCCGTCTCCAGAAGGACTTACTCATGTATCCATGTTATGAACAATGTTATAGCAGGCCTTTGTGTTTGTGCAGTCAAGTTTGTCTCACAGGACAGTCTTCTTCAGCTAGCTCATGACAGACGATTGCAACTTTCAGCGCTGAGAGGTTGTCCAAAAGTGTGGCTTATGTGCCTCGTTGGCGCAGTCGGCAGCGCGTCAGTCTCATAATCTGAAGGTCGTGAGTTCGAGCCTCACACGGGGCAGTCTCTGTCGTTTTGTAATGCTTCCTTTTTATATTATTGTTGTCTGCGTGAGGCTCAGGGTTTGGTAATGTCCTCATTTTAAACTGGAATGGCTCGTTTGGTTCCAACCATGCTGCCTGCGACCTGAAAGACAGCTTCACGTGGACCACGTGGCCTAATGGATAAGGCGTCCGACTTCGGATCGGAAGATTGAGGGTTCGAATCCCTTCGTGGTTGTGCTATTTTGGTATTGGTTGGCATACCGTAACCATACGCGAGTGGCCGCTGACTCTGTCTTCTGTCTTCTAAAGTCGATCCGAGATGACCGCCGTCTCCAGAAGGACTTACTCATGTATCCATGTTATGAACAATGTTATAGCAGGCCTTTGTGTTTGTGCAGTCAAGTTTGTCTCACAGGACAGTCTTCTTCAGCTAGCTCATGACAGACGATTGCAACTTTCAGCGCTGAGAGGTTGTCCAAAAGTGTGGCTTATGTGCCTCGTTGGCGCAGTCGGCAGCGCGTCAGTCTCATAATCTGAAGGTCGTGAGTTCGAGCCTCACACGGGGCAGTCTCTGTCGTTTTGTAATGCTTCCTTTTTATATTATTGTTGTCTGCGTGAGGCTCAGGGTTTGGTAATGTCCTCATTTTAAACTGGAATGGCTCGTTTGGTTCCAACCATGCTGCCTGCGACCTGAAAGACAGCTTCACGTGGACCACGTGGCCTAATGGATAAGGCGTCCGACTTCGGATCGGAAGATTGAGGGTTCGAATCCCTTCGTGGTTGTGCTATTTTGGTATTGGTTGGCATACCGTAACCATACGCGAGTGGCCGCTGACTCTGTCTTCTGTCTTCTAAAGTCGATCCGAGATGACCGCCGTCTCCAGAAGGACTTACTCATGTATCCATGTTATGAACAATGTTATAGCAGGCCTTTGTGTTTGTGCAGTCAAGTTTGTCTCACAGGACAGTCTTCTTCAGCTAGCTCATGACAGACGATTGCAACTTTCAGCGCTGAGAGGTTGTCCAAAAGTGTGGCTTATGTGCCTCGTTGGCGCAGTCGGCAGCGCGTCAGTCTCATAATCTGAAGGTCGTGAGTTCGAGCCTCACACGGGGCAGTCTCTGTCGTTTTGTAATGCTTCCTTTTTATATTATTGTTGTCTGCGTGAGGCTCAGGGTTTGGTAATGTCCTCATTTTAAACTGGAATGGCTCGTTTGGTTCCAACCATGCTGCCTGCGACCTGAAAGACAGCTTCACGTGGACCACGTGGCCTAATGGATAAGGCGTCCGACTTCGGATCGGAAGATTGAGGGTTCGAATCCCTTCGTGGTTGTGCTATTTTGGTATTGGTTGGCATACCGTAACCATACGCGAGTGGCCGCTAACTCTGTCTTCTGTCTTCTAAAGTCGATCCGAGATGACCGCCGTCTCCAGAAGGACTTACTCATGTATCCATGTTATGAACAATGTTATAGCAGGCCTTTGTGTTTGTGCAGTCAAGTTTGTCTCACAGGACAGTCTTCTTCAGCTAGCTCATGACAGACGATTGCAACTTCCAGCGCTGAGAGGTTGTCCAAAAGTGTGGCTTATGTGCCTCGTTGGCGCAGTCGGCAGCGCGTCAGTCTCATAATCTGAAGGTCGTGAGTTCGAGCCTCACACCGGGCAGTCTCTGTCGTTTTGTAATGCTTCCTTTTTATATTATTGTTGTCTGCGTGAGGCTCAGGGTTTGGTAATGTCCTCATTTTAAACTGGAATGGCTCGTTTGGTTCCAACCATGCTGCCTGCGACCTGAAAGACAGCTTCACGTGGACCACGTGGCCTAATGGATAAGGCGTCCGACTTCGGATCGGAAGATCGAGGGTTCGAATCCCTTCGTGGTTGTCCTATTTTGGTATTGGTTGGCATACCGTAACCATACGCGAGTGGCCGCTGACTCTGTCTTCTGTCTTCTAAAGTCGATCCGAGATGACCGCCGTCTCCAGAAGGACTTACTCATGTATCCATGTTATGAACAATGTTATAGCAGGCCTTTGTGTTTGTGCAGTCAAGTTTGTCTCACAGGACAGTCTTCTTCAGCTAGCTCATGACAGACGATTGCAACTTTCAGCGCTGAGAGGTTGTCCAAAAGTGTGGCTTATGTGCCTCGTTGGCGCAGTCGGCAGCGCGTCAGTCTCATAATCTGAAGGTCGTGAGTTCGAGCCTCACACGGGGCAGTCTCTGTCGTTTTGTAATGCTTCCTTTTTATATTATTGTTGTCTGCGTGAGGCTCAGGGTTTGGTAATGTCCTCATTTTAAACTGGAATGGCTCGTTTGGTTCCAACCATGCTGCCAGCGACCTGAAAGACAGCTTCACGTGGACCACGTGGCCTAATGGATAAGGCGTCCGACTTCGGATCGGAAGATTGAGGGTTCGAATCCCTTCGTGGTTGTGCTATTTTGGTATTGGTTGGCATACCGTAACCATACGCGAGTGGCCGCTGACTCTGTCTTCTGTCTTCTAAAGTCGATCCGAGATGACCGCCGTCTCCAGAAGGACTTACTCATGTATCCATGTTATGAACAATGTTATAGCAGGCCTTTGTGTTTGTGCAGTCAAGTTTGTCTCACAGGACAGTCTTCTTCAGCTAGCTCATGACAGACGATTGCAACTTTCAGCGCTGAGAGGTTGTCCAAAAGTGTGGCTTATGTGCCTCGTTGGCGCAGTCGGCAGCGCGTCAGTCTCATAATCTGAAGGTCGTGAGTTCGAGCCTCACACGGGGCAGTCTCTGTCGTTTTGTAATGCTTCCTTTTTATATTATTGTTGTCTGCGTGAGGCTCAGGGTTTGGTAATGTCCTCATTTTAAACTGGAATGGCTCGTTTGGTTCCAACCATGCTGCCTGCGACCTGAAAGACAGCTTCACGTGGACCACGTGGCCTAATGGATAAGGCGTCCGACTTCGGATCGGAAGATTGAGGGTTCGAATCCCTTCGTGGTTGTGCTATTTTGGTATTGGTTGGCATACCGTAACCATACGCGAGTGGCCGCTGACTCTGTCTTCTGTCTTCTAAAGTCGCAGGCAGCATGGTTGGAACCAAACGAGCCATTCCAGTTTAAAATGAGGACATTACCAAACCCTGAGCCTCACGCAGACAACAATAATGTGGAATTTCTTTTCGTTTTAGAACGACAGGTGCCAGTGTATTCACACTGAACACAATAGAATTACATAACAACTGGCTATATAAACGCCACGTTCGCTTCAGTAGCTCACTCTCGGTCAATCGTGTCAACTTTGCTGTACAATCCCGCCCACCCCATTTTCCCACTTCAATCGGAATTCGGACCGGGGGAGTGCACCCCTGTCGAGTGCCCTGGATGCACCCACGTTTCCTCCAATGGCTGGGGGTTTTTCGTGGCCACCGGATAAGGCGTCCGACTTCGGATCGGAAGATTGAGGGTTCGAATCCCTTCGTGGTTGTGCTATTTTGGTATTGGTTGGCATACCGTAACCATACGCGAGTGGCCGCTGACTCTGTCTTCTGTCTTCTAAAGTCGATCCGAGATGACCGCCGTCTCCAGAAGGACTTACTCATGTATCCATGTTATGAACAATGTTATAGCAGGCCTTTGTGTTTGTGCAGTCAAGTTTGTCTCACAGGACAGTCTTCTTCAGCTAGCTCATGACAGACGATTGCAACTTTCAGCGCTGAGAGGTTGTCCAAAAGTGTGGCTTATGTGCCTCGTTGGCGCAGTCGGCAGCGCGTCAGTCTCATAATCTGAAGGTCGTGAGTTCGAGCCTCACACGGGGCAGTCTCTGTCGTTTTGTAATGCTTCCTTTTTATATTATTGTTGTCTGCGTGAGGCTCAGGGTTTGGTAATTATGTCCTCATTTTAAACTGGAATGGCTCGTTTGGTTCCAACCATGCTGCCTGCGACCTGAAAGACAGCTTCACGTGGACCACGTGGCCTAATGGATAAGGCGTCCGACTTCGGATCGGAAGATTGAGGGTTCGAATCCCTTCGTGGTTGTGCTATTTTGGTATTGGTTGGCATACCGTAACCATACGCGAGTGGCCGCTGACTCTGTCTTCTGTCTTCTAAAGTCGATCCGAGATGACCGCCGTCTCCAGAAGGACTTACTCATGTATCCATGTTATGAACAATGTTATAGCAGGCCTTTGTGTTTGTGCAGTCAAGTTTGTCTCACAGGACAGTCTTCTTCAGCTAGCTCATGACAGACGATTGCAACTTTCAGCGCTGAGAGGTTGTCCAAAAGTGTGGCTTATGTGCCTCGTTGGCGCAGTCGGCAGCGCGTCAGTCTCATAATCTGAAGGTCGTGAGTTCGAGCCTCACACGGGGCAGTCTCTGTCGTTTTGTAATGCTTCCTTTTTATATTATTGTTGTCTGCGTGAGGCTCAGGGTTTGGTAATTATGTCCTCATTTTAAACTGGAATGGCTCGTTTGGTTCCAACCATGCTGCCTGCGACCTGAAAGACAGCTTCACGTGGACCACGTGGCCTAATGGATAAGGCGTCCGACTTCGGATCGGAAGATTGAGGGTTCGAATCCCTTCGTGGTTGTGCTATTTTGGTATTGGTTGGCATACCGTAACCATACGCGAGTGGCCGCTGACTCTGTCTTCTGTCTTCTAAAGTCGATCCGAGATGACCGCCGTCTCCAGAAGGACTTACTCATGTATCCATGTTATGAACAATGTTATAGCAGGCCTTTGTGTTTGTGCAGTCAAGTTTGTCTCACAGGACAGTCTTCTTCAGCTAGCTCATGACAGACGATTGCAACTTTCAGCGCTGAGAGGTTGTCCAAAAGTGTGGCTTATGTGCCTCGTTGGCGCAGTCGGCAGCGCGTCAGTCTCATAATCTGAAGGTCGTGAGTTCGAGCCTCACACGGGGCAGTCTCTGTCGTTTTGTAATGCTTCCTTTTTATATTATTGTTGTCTGCGTGAGGCTCAGGGTTTGGTAATTATGTCCTCATTTTAAACTGGAATGGCTCGTTTGGTTCCAACCATGCTGCCTGCGACCTGAAAGACAGCTTCACGTGGACCACGTGGCCTAATGGATAAGGCGTCCGACTTCGGATCGGAAGATTGAGGGTTCGAATCCCTTCGTGGTTGTGCTATTTTGGTATTGGTTGGCATACCGTAACCATACGCGAGTGGCCGCTGACTCTGTCTTCTGTCTTCTAAAGTCGATCCGAGATGACCGCCGTCTCCAGAAGGACTTACTCATGTATCCATGTTATGAACAATGTTATAGCAGGCCTTTGTGTTTGTGCAGTCAAGTTTGTCTCACAGGACAGTCTTCTTCAGCTAGCTCATGACAGACGATTGCAACTTTCAGCGCTGAGAGGTTGTCCAAAAGTGTGGCTTATGTGCCTCGTTGGCGCAGTCGGCAGCGCGTCAGTCTCATAATCTGAAGGTCGTGAGTTCGAGCCTCACACGGGGCAGTCTCTGTCGTTTTGTAATGCTTCCTTTTTATATTATTGTTGTCTGCGTGAGGCTCAGGGTTTGGTAATGTCCTCATTTTAAACTGGAATGGCTCGTTTGGTTCCAACCATGCTGCCTGCGACCTGAATGACAGCTTGACGTGGACCACGTGGCCTAATGGATAAGGCGTCCGACTTCGGATCGGAAGATTGAGGGTTCGAATCCCTTCGTGGTTGTGCTATTTTGGTATTGGTTGGCATACCGTAACCATACGCGAGTGGCCGCTGACTCTGTCTTCTGTCTTCTAAAGTCGATCCGAGATGACCGCCGTCTCCAGAAGGACTTACTCATGTATCCATGTTATGAACAATGTTATAGCAGGCCTTTGTGTTTGTGCAGTCAAGTTTGTCTCACAGGACAGTCTTCTTCAGCTAGCTCATGACAGACGATTGCAACTTCCAGCGCTGAGAGGTTGTCCAAAAGTGTGGCTTATGTGCCTCGTTGGCGCAGTCGGCAGCGCGTCAGTCTCATAATCTGAAGGTCGTGAGTTCGAGCCTCACACGGGGCAGTCTCTGTCGTTTTGTAATGCTTCCTTTTTATATTATTGTTGTCTGCGTGAGGCTCAGGGTTTGGTAATGTCCTCATTTTAAACTGGAATGGCTCGTTTGGTTCCAACCATGCTGCCTGCGACCTGAAAGACAGCTTCACGTGGACCACGTGGCCTAATGGATAAGGCGTCCGACTTCGGATCGGAAGATTGAGGGTTCGAATCCCTTCGTGGTTGTGCTATTTTGGTATTGGTTGGCATACCGTAACCATACGCGAGTGGCCGCTGACTCTGTCTTCTGTCTTCTAAAGTCGATCCGAGATGACCGCCGTCTCCAGAAGGACTTACTCATGTATCCATGTTATGAACAATGTTATAGCAGGCCTTTGTGTTTGTGCAGTCAAGTTTGTCTCACAGGACAGTCTTCTTCAGCTAGCTCATGACAGACGATTGCAACTTTCAGCGCTGAGAGGTTGTCCAAAAGTGTGGCTTATGTGCCTCGTTGGCGCAGTCGGCAGCGCGTCAGTCTCATAATCTGAAGGTCGTGAGTTCGAGCCTCACACGGGGCAGTCTCTGTCGTTTTGTAATGCTTCCTTTTTATATTATTGTTGTCTGCGTGAGGCTCAGGGTTTGGTAATTATGTCCTCATTTTAAACTGGAATGGCTCGTTTGGTTCCAACCATGCTGCCTGCGACCTGAAAGACAGCTTCACGTGGACCACGTGGCCTAATGGATAAGGCGTCCGACTTCGGATCGGAAGATTGAGGGTTCGAATCCCTTCGTGGTTGTGCTATTTTGGTATTGGTTGGCATACCGTAACCATACGCGAGTGGCCGCTGACTCTGTCTTCTGTCTTCTAAAGTCGATCCGAGATGACCGCCGTCTCCAGAAGGACTTACTCATGTATCCATGTTATGAACAATGTTATAGCAGGCCTTTGTGTTTGTGCAGTCAAGTTTGTCTCACAGGACAGTCTTCTTCAGCTAGCTCATGACAGACGATTGCAACTTTCAGCGCTGAGAGGTTGTCCAAAAGTGTGGCTTATGTGCCTCGTTGGCGCAGTCGGCAGCGCGTCAGTCTCATAATCTGAAGGTCGTGAGTTCGAGCCTCACACGGGGCAGTCTCTGTCGTTTTGTAATGCTTCCTTTTTATATTATTGTTGTCTGCGTGAGGCTCAGGGTTTGGTAATGTCCTCATTTTAAACTGGAATGGCTCGTTTGGTTCCAACCATGCTGCCTGCGACCTGAAAGACAGCTTCACGTGGACCACGTGGCCTAATGGATAAGGCGTCCGACTTCGGATCGGAAGATTGAGTGTTCGAATCCCTTCGTGGTTGTGCTATTTTGGTATTGGTTGGCATACCGTAACCATACGCGAGTGGCCGCTGACTCTGTCTTCTGTCTTCTAAAGTCGATCCGAGATGACCGCCGTCTCCAGAAGGACTTACTCATGTATCCATGTTATGAACAATGTTATAGCAGGCCTTTGTGTTTGTGCAGTCAAGTTTGTCTCACAGGACAGTCTTCTTCAGCTAGCTCATGACAGACGATTGCAACTTTCAGCGCTGAGAGGTTGTCCAAAAGTGTGGCTTATGTGCCTCGTTGGCGCAGTCGGCAGCGCGTCAGTCTCATAATCTGAAGGTCGTGAGTTCGAGCCTCACACGGGGCAGTCTCTGTCGTTTTGTAATGCTTCCTTTTTATATTATTGTTGTCTGCGTGAGGCTCAGGGTTTGGTAATGTCCTCATTTTAAACTGGAATGGCTCGTTTGGTTCCAACCATGCTGCCTGCGACCTGAAAGACAGCTTCACGTGGACCACGTGGCCTAATGGATAAGGCGTCCGACTTCGGATCGGAAGATTGAGGGTTCGAATCCCTTCGTGGTTGTGCTATTTTGGTATTGGTTGGCATACCGTAACCATACGCGAGTGGCCGCTGACTCTGTCTTCTGTCTTCTAAAGTCGATCCGAGATGACCGCCGTCTCCAGAAGGACTTACTCATGTATCCATGTTATGAACAATGTTATAGCAGGCCTTTGTGTTTGTGCAGTCAAGTTTGTCTCACAGGACAGTCTTCTTCAGCTAGCTCATGACAGACGATTGCAACTTTCAGAGCTGAGAGGTTGTCCAAAAGTGTGGCTTATGTGCCTCGTTGGCGCAGTCGGCAGCGCGTCAGTCTCATAATCTGAAGGTCGTGAGTTCGAGCCTCACACGGGGCAGTCTCTGTCGTTTTGTAATGCTTCCTTTTTATATTATTGTTGTCTGCGTGAGGCTCAGGGTTTGGTAATGTCCTCATTTTAAACTGGAATGGCTCGTTTGGTTCCAACCATGCTGCCTGCGACCTGAAAGACAGCTTCACGTGGACCACGTGGCCTAATGGATAAGGCGTCCGACTTCGGATCGGAAGATTGAGGGTTCGAATCCCTTCGTGGTTGTGCTATTTTGGTATTGGTTGGCATACCGTAACCATACGCGAGTGGCCGCTGACTCTGTCTTCTGTCTTCTAAAGTCGATCCGAGATGACCGCCGTCTCCAGAAGGACTTACTCATGTATCCATGTTATGAACAATGTTATAGCAGGCCTTTGTGTTTGTGCAGTCAAGTTTGTCTCACAGGACAGTCTTCTTCAGCTAGCTCATGACAGACGATTGCAACTTTCAGCGCTGAGAGGTTGTCCAAAAGTGTGGCTTATGTGCCTCGTTGGCGCAGTCGGCAGCGCGTCAGTCTCATAATCTGAAGGTCGTGAGTTCGAGCCTCACACGGGGCAGTCTCTGTCGTTTTGTAATGCTTCCTTTTTATATTATTGTTGTCTGCGTGAGGCTCAGGGTTTGGTAATGTCCTCATTTTAAACTGGAATGGCTCGTTTGGTTCCAACCATGCTGCCTGCGACCTGAAAGACAGCTTCACGTGGACCACGTGGCCTAATGGATAAGGCGTCCGACTTCGGATCGGAAGATTGAGGGTTCGAATCCCTTCGTGGTTGTGCTATTTTGGTATTGGTTGGCATACCGTAACCATACGCGAGTGGCCGCTGACTCTGTCTTCTGTCTTCTAAAGTCGATCCGAGATGACCGCCGTCTCCAGAAGGACTTACTCATGTATCCATGTTATGAACAATGTTATAGCAGGCCTTTGTGTTTGTGCAGTCAAGTTTGTCTCACAGGACAGTCTTCTTCAGCTAGCTCATGACAGACGATTGCAACTTTCAGCGCTGAGAGGTTGTCCAAAAGTGTGGCTTATGTGCCTCGTTGGCGCAGTCGGCAGCGCGTCAGTCTCATAATCTGAAGGTCGTGAGTTCGAGCCTCACACGGGGCAGTCTCTGTCGTTTTGTAATGCTTCCTTTTTATATTATTGTTGTCTGCGTGAGGCTCAGGGTTTGGTAATGTCCTCATTTTAAACTGGAATGGCTCGTTTGGTTCCAACCATGCTGCCTGCGACCTGAAAGACAGCTTCACGTGGACCACGTGGCCTAATGGATAAGGCGTCCGACTTCGGATCGGAAGATTGAGGGTTCGAATCCCTTCGTGGTTGTGCTATTTTGGTATTGGTTGGCATACCGTAACCATACGCGAGTGGCCGCTGACTCTGTCTTCTGTCTTCTAAAGTCGATCCGAGATGACCGCCGTCTCCAGAAGGACTTACTCATGTATCCATGTTATGAACAATGTTATAGCAGGCCTTTGTGTTTGTGCAGTCAAGTTTGTCTCACAGGACAGTCTTCTTCAGCTAGCTCATGACAGACGATTGCAACTTTCAGCGCTGAGAGGTTGTCCAAAAGTGTGGCTTATGTGCCTCGTTGGCGCAGTCGGCAGCGCGTCAGTCTCATAATCTGAAGGTCGTGAGTTCGAGCCTCACACGGGGCAGTCTCTGTCGTTTTGTAATGCTTCCTTTTTATATTATTGTTGTCTGCGTGAGGCTCAGGGTTTGGTAATGTCCTCATTTTAAACTGGAATGGCTCGTTTGGTTCCAACCATGCTGCCTGCGACCTGAAAGACAGCTTCACGTGGACCACGTGGCCTAATGGATAAGGCGTCCGACTTCGGATCGGAAGATTGAGGGTTAGAATCCCTTCGTGGTTGTGCTATTTTGGTATTGGTTGGCATACCGTAACCATACGCGAGTGGCCGCTGACTCTGTCTTCTGTCTTCTAAAGTCGATCCGAGATGACCGCCGTCTCCAGAAGGACTTACTCATGTATCCATGTTATGAACAATGTTATAGCAGGCCTTTGTGTTTGTGCAGTCAAGTTTGTCTCACAGGACAGTCTTCTTCAGCTAGCTCATGACAGACGATTGCAACTTTCAGCGCTGAGAGGTTGTCCAAAAGTGTGGCTTATGTGCCTCGTTGGCGCAGTCGGCAGCGCGTCAGTCTCATAATCTGAAGGTCGTGAGTTCGAGCCTCACACGGGGCAGTCTCTGTCGTTTTGTAATGCTTCCTTTTTATATTATTGTTGTCTGCGTGAGGCTCAGGGTTTGGTAATGTCCTCATTTTAAACTGGAATGGCTCGTTTGGTTCCAACCATGCTGCCTGCGACCTGAAAGACAGCTTCACGTGGACCACGTGGCCTAATGGATAAGGCGTCCGACTTCGGATCGGAAGATTGAGGGTTCGAATCCCTTCGTGGTTGTGCTATTTTGGTATTGGTTGGCATACCGTAACCATACGCGAGTGGCCGCTGACTCTGTCTTCTGTCTTCTAAAGTCGATCCGAGATGACCGCCGTCTCCAGAAGGACTTACTCATGTATCCATGTTATGAACAATGTTATAGCAGGCCTTTGTGTTTGTGCAGTCAAGTTTGTCTCACAGGACAGTCTTCTTCAGCTAGCTCATGACAGACGATTGCAACTTTCAGCGCTGAGAGGTTGTCCAAAAGTGTGGCTTATGTGCCTCGTTGGCGCAGTCGGCAGCGCGTCAGTCTCATAATCTGAAGGTCGTGAGTTCGAGCCTCACACGGGGCAGTCTCTGTCGTTTTGTAATGCTTCCTTTTTATATTATTGTTGTCTGCGTGAGGCTCAGGGTTTGGTAATGTCCTCATTTTAAACTGGAATGGCTCGTTTGGTTCCAACCATGCTGCCTGCGACCTGAAAGACAGCTTCACGTGGACCACGTGGCCTAATGGATAAGGCGTCCGACTTCGGATCGGAAGATTGAGGGTTCGAATCCCTTCGTGGTTGTGCTATTTTGGTATTGGTTGGCATACCGTAACCATACGCGAGTGGCCGCTGACTCTGTCTTCTGTCTTCTAAAGTCGATCCGAGATGACCGCCGTCTCCAGAAGGACTTACTCATGTATCCATGTTATGAACAATGTTATAGCAGGCCTTTGTGTTTGTGCAGTCAAGTTTGTCTCACAGGACAGTCTTCTTCAGCTAGCTCATGACAGACGATTGCAACTTTCAGCGCTGAGAGGTTGTCCAAAAGTGTGGCTTATGTGCCTCGTTGGCGCAGTCGGCAGCGCGTCAGTCTCATAATCTGAAGGTCGTGAGTTCGAGCCTCACACGGGGCAGTCTCTGTCGTTTTGTAATGCTTCCTTTTTATATTATTGTTGTCTGCGTGAGGCTCAGGGTTTGGTAATGTCCTCATTTTAAACTGGAATGGCTCGTTTGGTTCCAACCATGCTGCCTGCGACCTGAAAGACAGCTTCACGTGGACCACGTGGCCTAATGGATAAGGCGTCCGACTTCGGATCGGAAGATTGAGGGTTCGAATCCCTTCGTGGTTGTGCTATTTTGGTATTGGTTGGCATACCGTAACCATACGCGAGTGGCCGCTGACTCTGTCTTCTGTCTTCTAAAGTCGATCCGAGATGACCGCCGTCTCCAGAAGGACTTACTCATGTATCCATGTTATGAACAATGTTATAGCAGGCCTTTGTGTTTGTGCAGTCAAGTTTGTCTCACAGGACAGTCTTCTTCAGCTAGCTCATGACAGACGATTGCAACTTTCAGCGCTGAGAGGTTGTCCAAAAGTGTGGCTTATGTGCCTCGTTGGCGCAGTCGGCAGCGCGTCAGTCTCATAATCTGAAGGTCGTGAGTTCTAGCCTCACACGGGGCAGTCTCTGTCGTTTTGTAATGCTTCCTTTTTATATTATTGTTGTCTGCGTGAGGCTCAGGGTTTGGTAATGTCCTCATTTTAAACTGGAATGGCTCGTTTGGTTCCAACCATGCTGCCTGCGACCCGAAAGACAGCTTCACGTGGACCACGTGGCCTAATGGATAAGGCGTCCGACTTCGGATCGGAAGATTGAGGATTCGAATCCCTTCGTGGTTGTGCTATTTTGGTATTGGTTGGCATACCGTAACCATACGCGAGTGGCCGCTGACTCTGTCTTCTGTCTTCTAAAGTCGATCCGAGATGACCGCCGTCTCCAGAAGGACTTACTCATGTATCCATGTTATGAACAATGTTATAGCAGGCCTTTGTGTTTGTGCAGTCAAGTTTGTCTCACAGGACAGTCTTCTTCAGCTAGCTCATGACAGACGATTGCAACTTTCAGCGCTGAGAGGTTGTCCAAAAGTGTGGCTTATGTGCCTCGTTGGCGCAGTCGGCAGCGCGTCAGTCTCATAATCTGAAGGTCGTGAGTTCGAGCCTCACACGGGGCAGTCTCTGTCGTTTTGTAATGCTTCCTTTTTATATTATTGTTGTCTGCGTGAGGCTCAGGGTTTGGTAATGTCCTCATTTTAAACTGGAATGGCTCGTTTGGTTCCAACCATGCTGCCTGCGACCTGAAAGACAGCTTCACGTGGACCACGTGGCCTAATGGATAAGGCGTCCGACTTCGGATCGGAAGATTGAGGGTTCGAATCCCTTCGTGGTTGTGCTATTTTGGTATTGGTTGGCATACCGTAACCATACGCGAGTGGCCGCTGACTCTGTCTTCTGTCTTCTAAAGTCGATCCGAGATGACCGCCGTCTCCAGAAGGACTTACTCATGTATCCATGTTATGAACAATGTTATAGCAGGCCTTTGTGTTTGTGCAGTCAAGTTTGTCTCACAGGACAGTCTTCTTCAGCTAGCTCATGACAGACGATTGCAACTTTCAGCGCTGAGAGGTTGTCCAAAAGTGTGGCTTATGTGCCTCGTTGGCGCAGTCGGCAGCGCGTCAGTCTCATAATCTGAAGGTCGTGAGTTCGAGCCTCACACGGGGCAGTCTCTGTCGTTTTGTAATGCTTCCTTTTTATATTATTGTTGTCTGCGTGAGGCTCAGGGTTTGGTAATGTCCTCATTTTAAACTGGAATGGCTCGTTTGGTTCCAACCATGCTGCCTGCGACCTGAAAGACAGCTTCACGTGGACCACGTGGCCTAATGGATAAGGCGTCCGACTTCGGATCGGAAGATTGAGGGTTCGAATCCCTTCGTGGTTGTGCTATTTTGGTATTGGTTGGCATACCGTAACCATACGCGAGTGGCCGCTGACTCTGTCTTCTGTCTTCTAAAGTCGATCCGAGATGACCGCCGTCTCCAGAAGGACTTACTCATGTATCCATGTTATGAACAATGTTATAGCAGGCCTTTGTGTTTGTGCAGTCAAGTCTGTCTCACAGGACAGTCTTCTTCAGCTAGCTCATGACAGACGATTGCAACTTTCAGCGCTGAGAGGTTGTCCAAAAGTGTGGCTTATGTGCCTCGTTGGCGCAGTCGGCAGCGCGTCAGTCTCATAATCTGAAGGTCGTGAGTTCGAGCCTCACACGGGGCAGTCTCTGTCGTTTTGTAATGCTTCCTTTTTATATTATTGTTGTCTGCGTGAGGCTCAGGGTTTGGTAATGTCCTCATTTTAAACTGGAATGGCTCGTTTGGTTCCAACCATGCTGCCTGCGACCTGAAAGACAGCTTCACGTGGACCACGTGGCCTAATGGATAAGGCGTCCGACTTCGGATCGGAAGATTGAGGGTTCGAATCCCTTCGTGGTTGTGCTATTTTGGTATTGGTTGGCATACCGTAACCATACGCGAGTGGCCGCTGACTCTGTCTTCTGTCTTCTAAAGTCGATCCGAGATGACCGCCGTCTCCAGAAGGACTTACTCATGTATCCATGTTATGAACAATGTTATAGCAGGCCTTTGTGTTTGTGCAGTCAAGTTTGTCTCACAGGACAGTCTTCTTCAGCTAGCTCATGACAGACGATTGCAACTTTCAGCGCTGAGAGGTTGTCCAAAAGTGTGGCTTATGTGCCTCGTTGGCGCAGTCGGCAGCGCGTCAGTCTCATAATCTGAAGGTCGTGAGTTCGAGCCTCACACGGGGCAGTCTCTGTCGTTTTGTAATGCTTCCTTTTTATATTATTGTTGTCTGCGTGAGGCTCAGGGTTTGGTAATGTCCTCATTTTAAACTGGAATGGCTCGTTTGGTTCCAACCATGCTGCCTGCGACCTGAAAGACAGCTTCACGTGGACCACGTGGCCTAATGGATAAGGCGTCCGACTTCGGATCGGAAGATTGAGGGTTCGAATCCCTTCGTGGTTGTGCTATTTTGGTATTGGTTGGCATACCGTAACCATACGCGAGTGGCCGCTGACTCTGTCTTCTGTCTTCTAAAGTCGATCCGAGATGACCGCCGTCTCCAGAAGGACTTACTCATGTATCCATGTTATGAACAATGTTATAGCAGGCCTTTGTGTTTGTGCAGTCAAGTCTGTCTCACAGGACAGTCTTCTTCAGCTAGCTCATGACAGACGATTGCAACTTTCAGCGCTGAGAGGTTGTCCAAAAGTGTGGCTTATGTGCCTCGTTGGCGCAGTCGGCAGCGCGTCAGTCTCATAATCTGAAGGTCGTGAGTTCGAGCCTCACACGGGGCAGTCTCTGTCGTTTTGTAATGCTTCCTTTTTATATTATTGTTGTCTGCGTGAGGCTCAGGGTTTGGTAATGTCCTCATTTTAAACTGGAATGGCTCGTTTGGTTCCAACCATGCTGCCTGCGACCTGAAAGACAGCTTCACGTGGACCACGTGGCCTAATGGATAAGGCGTCCGACTTCGGATCGGAAGATTGAGGGTTCGAATCCCTTCGTGGTTGTGCTATTTTGGTATTGGTTGGCATACCGTAACCATACGCGAGTGGCCGCTGACTCTGTCTTCTGTCTTCTAAAGTCGATCCGAGATGACCGCCGTCTCCAGAAGGACTTACTCATGTATCCATGTTATGAACAATGTTATAGCAGGCCTTTGTGTTTGTGCAGTCAAGTTTGTCTCACAGGACAGTCTTCTTCAGCTAGCTCATGACAGACGATTGCAACTTTCAGCGCTGAGAGGTTGTCCAAAAGTGTGGCTTATGTGCCTCGTTGGCGCAGTCGGCAGCGCGTCAGTCTCATAATCTGAAGGTCGTGAGTTCGAGCCTCACACGGGGCAGTCTCTGTCGTTTTGTAATGCTTCCTTTTTATATTATTGTTGTCTGCGTGAGGCTCAGGGTTTGGTAATGTCCTCATTTTAAACTGGAATGGCTCGTTTGGTTCCAACCATGCTGCCTGCGACCTGAAAGACAGCTTCACGTGGACCACGTGGCCTAATGGATAAGGCGTCCGACTTCGGATCGGAAGATTGAGGGTTCGAATCCCTTCGTGGTTGTGCTATTTTGGTATTGGTTGGCATACCGTAACCATACGCGAGTGGCCGCTGACTCTGTCTTCTGTCTTCTAAAGTCGATCCGAGATGACCGCCGTCTCCAGAAGGACTTACTCATGTATCCATGTTATGAACAATGTTATAGCAGGCCTTTGTGTTTGTGCAGTCAAGTTTGTCTCACAGGACAGTCTTCTTCAGCTAGCTCATGACAGACGATTGCAACTTTCAGCGCTGAGAGGTTGTCCAAAAGTGTGGCTTATGTGCCTCGTTGGCGCAGTCGGCAGCGCGTCAGTCTCATAATCTGAAGGTCGTGAGTTCGAGCCTCACACGGGGCAGTCTCTGTCGTTTTGTAATGCTTCCTTTTTATATTATTGTTGTCTGCGTGAGGCTCAGGGTTTGGTAATGTCCTCATTTTAAACTGGAATGGCTCGTTTGGTTCCAACCATGCTGCCTGCGACCTGAAAGACAGCTTCACGTGGACCACGTGGCCTAATGGATAAGGCGTCCGACTTCGGATCGGAAGATTGAGGGTTCGAATCCCTTCGTGGTTGTGCTATTTTGGTATTGGTTGGCATACCGTAACCACACGCGAGTGGCCGCTGACTCTGTCTTCTGTCTTCTAAAGTCGATCCGAGATGACCGCCGTCTCCAGAAGGACTTACTCATGTATCCATGTTATGAACAATGTTATAGCAGGCCTTTGTGTTTGTGCAGTCAAGTTTGTCTCACAGGACAGTCTTCTTCAGCTAGCTCATGACAGACGATTGCAACTTTCAGCGCTGAGAGGTTGTCCAAAAGTGTGGCTTATGTGCCTCGTTGGCGCAGTCGGCAGCGCGTCAGTCTCATAATCTGAAGGTCGTGAGTTCGAGCCTCACACGGGGCAGTCTCTGTCGTTTTGTAATGCTTCCTTTTTATATTATTGTTGTCTGCGTGAGGCTCAGGGTTTGGTAATGTCCTCATTTTAAACTGGAATGGCTCGTTTGGTTCCAACCATGCTGCCTGCGACCTGAAAGACAGCTTCACGTGGACCACGTGGCCTAATGGATAAGGCGTCCGACTTCGGATCGGAAGATTGAGGGTTCGAATCCCTTCGTGGTTGTGCTATTTTGGTATTGGTTGGCATACCGTAACCATACGCGAGTGGCCGCTGACTCTGTCTTCTGTCTTCTAAAGTCGATCCGAGATGACCGCCGTCTCCAGAAGGACTTACTCATGTATCCATGTTATGAACAATGTTATAGCAGGCCTTTGTGTTTGTGCAGTCAAGTTTGTCTCACAGGACAGTCTTCTTCAGCTAGCTCATGACAGACGATTGCAACTTTCAGCGCTGAGAGGTTGTCCAAAAGTGTGGCTTATGTGCCTCGTTGGCGCAGTCGGCAGCGCGTCAGTCTCATAATCTGAAGGTCGTGAGTTCGAGCCTCACACGGGGCAGTCTCTGTCGTTTTGTAATGCTTCCTTTTTATATTATTGTTGTCTGCGTGAGGCTCAGGGTTTGGTAATGTCCTCATTTTAAACTGGAATGGCTCGTTTGGTTCCAACCATGCTGCCTGCGACCTGAAAGACAGCTTCACGTGGACCACGTGGCCTAATGGATAAGGCGTCCGACTTCGGATCGGAAGATTGAGGGTTCGAATCCCTTCGTGGTTGTGCTATTTTGGTATTGGTTGGCATACCGTAACCATACGCGAGTGGCCGCTGACTCTGTCTTCTGTCTTCTAAAGTCGATCCGAGATGACCGCCGTCTCCAGAAGGACTTACTCATGTATCCATGTTATGAACAATGTTATAGCAGGCCTTTGTGTTTGTGCAGTCAAGTTTGTCTCACAGGACAGTCTTCTTCAGCTAGCTCATGACAGACGATTGCAACTTTCAGCGCTGAGAGGTTGTCCAAAAGTGTGGCTTATGTGCCTCGTTGGCGCAGTCGGCAGCGCGTCAGTCTCATAATCTGAAGGTCGTGAGTTCGAGCCTCACACGGGGCAGTCTCTGTCGTTTTGTAATGCTTCCTTTTTATATTATTGTTGTCTGCGTGAGGCTCAGGGTTTGGTAATGTCCTCATTTTAAACTGGAATGGCTCGTTTGGTTCCAACCATGCTGCCTGCGACCTGAAAGACAGCTTCACGTGGACCACGTGGCCTAATGGATAAGGCGTCCGACTTCGGATCGGAAGATTGAGGGTTCGAATCCCTTCGTGGTTGTGCTATTTTGGTATTGGTTGGCATACCGTAACCATACGCGAGTGGCCGCTGACTCTGTCTTCTGTCTTCTAAAGTCGATCCGAGATGACCGCCGTCTCCAGAAGGACTTACTCATGTATCCATGTTATGAACAATGTTATAGCAGGCCTTTGTGTTTGTGCAGTCAAGTTTGTCTCACAGGACAGTCTTCTTCAGCTAGCTCATGACAGACGATTGCAACTTTCAGCGCTGAGAGGTTGTCCAAAAGTGTGGCTTATGTGCCTCGTTGGCGCAGTCGGCAGCGCGTCAGTCTCATAATCTGAAGGTCGTGAGTTCGAGCCTCACACGGGGCAGTCTCTGTCGTTTTGTAATGCTTCCTTTTTATATTATTGTTGTCTGCGTGAGGCTCAGGGTTTGGTAATGTCCTCATTTTAAACTGGAATGGCTCGTTTGGTTCCAACCATGCTGCCTGCGACCTGAAAGACAGCTTCACGTGGACCACGTGGCCTAATGGATAAGGCGTCCGACTTCGGATCGGAAGATTGAGGGTTCGAATCCCTTCGTGGTTGTGCTATTTTGGTATTGGTTGGCATACCGTAACCATACGCGAGTGGCCGCTGACTCTGTCTTCTGTCTTCTAAAGTCGATCCGAGATGACCGCCGTCTCCAGAAGGACTTACTCATGTATCCATGTTATGAACAATGTTATAGCAGGCCTTTGTGTTTGTGCAGTCAAGTTTGTCTCACAGGACAGTCTTCTTCAGCTAGCTCATGACAGACGATTGCAACTTTCAGCGCTGAGAGGTTGTCCAAAAGTGTGGCTTATGTGCCTCGTTGGCGCAGTCGGCAGCGCGTCAGTCTCATAATCTGAAGGTCGTGAGTTCGAGCCTCACACGGGGCAGTCTCTGTCGTTTTGTAATGCTTCCTTTTTATATTATTGTTGTCTGCGTGAGGCTCAGGGTTTGGTAATGTCCTCATTTTAAACTGGAATGGCTCGTTTGGTTCCAACCATGCTGCCTGCGACCTGAAAGACAGCTTCACGTGGACCACGTGGCCTAATGGATAAGGCGTCCGACTTCGGATCGGAAGATTGAGGGTTCGAATCCCTTCGTGGTTGTGCTATTTTGGTATTGGTTGGCATACCGTAACCATACGCGAGTGGCCGCTGACTCTGTCTTCTGTCTTCTAAAGTCGATCCGAGATGACCGCCGTCTCCAGAAGGACTTACTCATGTATCCATGTTATGAACAATGTTATAGCAGGCCTTTGTGTTTGTGCAGTCAAGTTTGTCTCACAGGACAGTCTTCTTCAGCTAGCTCATGACAGACGATTGCAACTTTCAGCGCTGAGAGGTTGTCCAAAAGTGTGGCTTATGTGCCTCGTTGGCGCAGTCGGCAGCGCGTCAGTCTCATAATCTGAAGGTCGTGAGTTCGAGCCTCACACGGGGCAGTCTCTGTCGTTTTGTAATGCTTCCTTTTTATATTATTGTTGTCTGCGTGAGGCTCAGGGTTTGGTAATGTCCTCATTTTAAACTGGAATGGCTCGTTTGGTTCCAACCATGCTGCCTGCGACCTGAAAGACAGCTTCACGTGGACCACGTGGCCTAATGGATAAGGCGTCCGACTTCGGATCGGAAGATTGAGGGTTCGAATCCCTTCGTGGTTGTGCTATTTTGGTATTGGTTGGCATACCGTAACCATACGCGAGTGGCCGCTGACTCTGTCTTCTGTCTTCTAAAGTCGATCCGAGATGACCGCCGTCTCCAGAAGGACTTACTCATGTATCCATGTTATGAACAATGTTATAGCAGGCCTTTGTGTTTGTGCAGTCAAGTTTGTCTCACAGGACAGTCTTCTTCAGCTAGCTCATGACAGACGATTGCAACTTTCAGCGCTGATTGCAACTTTCAGCGATGGCCGCTGACTCTGTCTTCTGTCTTCTAAAGTCGATCCGAGATGACCGCCGTCTCCAGAAGGACTTACTCATGTATCCATGTTATGAACAATGTTATAGCAGGCCTTTGTGTTTGTGCAGTCAAGTTTGTCTCACAGGACAGTCTTCTTCAGCTAGCTCATGACAGACGATTGCAACTTTCAGCGCTGAGAGGTTGTCCAAAAGTGTGGCTTATGTGCCTCGTTGGCGCAGTCGGCAGCGCGTCAGTCTCATAATCTGAAGGTCGTGAGTTCGAGCCTCACACGGGGCAGTCTCTGTCGTTTTGTAATGCTTCCTTTTTATATTATTGTTGTCTGCGTGAGGCTCAGGGTTTGGTAATGTCCTCATTTTAAACTGGAATGGCTCGTTTGGTTCCAACCATGCTGCCTGCGACCTGAAAGACAGCTTCACGTGGACCACGTGGCCTAATGGATAAGGCGTCCGACTTCGGATCGGAAGATTGAGGGTTCGAATCCCTTCGTGGTTGTGCTATTTTGGTATTGGTTGGCATACCGTAACCATACGCGAGTGGCCGCTGACTCTGTCTTCTGTCTTCTAAAGTCGATCCGAGATGACCGCCGTCTCCAGAAGGACTTACTCATGTATCCATGTTATGAACAATGTTATAGCAGGCCTTTGTGTTTGTGCAGTCAAGTTTGTCTCACAGGACAGTCTTCTTCAGCTAGCTCATGACAGACGATTGCAACTTTCAGCGCTGAGAGGTTGTCCAAAAGTGTGGCTTATGTGCCTCGTTGGCGCAGTCGGCAGCGCGTCAGTCTCATAATCTGAAGGTCGTGAGTTCGAGCCTCACACGGGGCAGTCTCTGTCGTTTTGTAATGCTTCCTTTTTATATTATTGTTGTCTGCGTGAGGCTCAGGGTTTGGTAATGTCCTCATTTTAAACTGGAATGGCTCGTTTGGTTCCAACCATGCTGCCTGCGACCTGAAAGACAGCTTCACGTGGACCACGTGGCCTAATGGATAAGGCGTCCGACTTCGGATCGGAAGATTGAGGGTTCGAATCCCTTCGTGGTTGTGCTATTTTGGTATTGGTTGGCATACCGTAACCATACGCGAGTGGCCGCTGACTCTGTCTTCTGTCTTCTAAAGTCGATCCGAGATGACCGCCGTCTCCAGAAGGACTTACTCATGTATCCATGTTATGAACAATGTTATAGCAGGCCTTTGTGTTTGTGCAGTCAAGTTTGTCTCACAGGACAGTCTTCTTCAGCTAGCTCATGACAGACGATTGCAACTTTCAGCGCTGAGAGGTTGTCCAAAAGTGTGGCTTATGTGCCTCGTTGGCGCAGTCGGCAGCGCGTCAGTCTCATAATCTGAAGGTCGTGAGTTCGAGCCTCACACGGGGCAGTCTCTGTCGTTTTGTAATGCTTCCTTTTTATATTATTGTTGTCTGCGTGAGGCTCAGGGTTTGGTAATGTCCTCATTTTAAACTGGAATGGCTCGTTTGGTTCCAACCATGCTGCCTGCGACCTGAAAGACAGCTTCACGTGGACCACGTGGCCTAATGGATAAGGCGTCCGACTTCGGATCGGAAGATTGAGGGTTCGAATCCCTTCGTGGTTGTGCTATTTTGGTATTGGTTGGCATACCGTAACCATACGCGAGTGGCCGCTGACTCTGTCTTCTGTCTTCTAAAGTCGATCCGAGATGACCGCCGTCTCCAGAAGGACTTACTCATGTATCCATGTTATGAACAATGTTATAGCAGGCCTTTGTGTTTGTGCAGTCAAGTTTGTCTCACAGGACAGTCTTCTTCAGCTAGCTCATGACAGACGATTGCAACTTTCAGCGCTGAGAGGTTGTCCAAAAGTGTGGCTTATGTGCCTCGTTGGCGCAGTCGGCAGCGCGTCAGTCTCATAATCTGAAGGTCGTGAGTTCGAGCCTCACACGGGGCAGTCTCTGTCGTTTTGTAATGCTTCCTTTTTATATTATTGTTGTCTGCGTGAGGCTCAGGGTTTGGTAATGTCCTCATTTTAAACTGGAATGGCTCGTTTGGTTCCAACCATGCTGCCTGCGACCTGAAAGACAGCTTCACGTGGACCACGTGGCCTAATGGATAAGGCGTCCGACTTCGGATCGGAAGATTGAGGGTTCGAATCCCTTCGTGGTTGTGCTATTTTGGTATTGGTTGGAAAGACAGCTTCACGTGGACCACGTGGCCTAATGGATAAGGCGTCCGACTTCGGATCGGAAGATTGAGGGTTCGAATCCCTTCGTGGTTGTGCTATTTTGGTATTGGTTGGCATACCGTAACCATACGCGAGTGGCCGCTGACTCTGTCTTCTGTCTTCTAAAGTCGATCCGAGACGACCGCCGTCTCCAGAAGGACTTACTCATGTATCCATGTTATGAACAATGTTATAGCAGGCCTTTGTGTTTGTGCAGTCAAGTTTGTCTCACAGGACAGTCTTCTTCAGCTAGCTCATGACAGACGATTGCAACTTTCAGCGCTGAGAGGTTGTCCAAAAGTGTGGCTTATGTGACTCGTTGGCGCAGTCGGCAGCGCGTCAGTCTCATAATCTGAAGGTCGTGAGTTCGAGCCTCACACGGGGCAGTCTCTGTCGTTTTGTAATGCTTCCTTTTTATATTATTGTTGTCTGCGTGAGGCTCAGGGTTTGGTAATGTCCTCATTTTAAACTGGAATGGCTCGTTTGGTTCCAACCATGCTGCCTGCGACCTGAAAGACAGCTTCACGTGGACCACGTGGCCTAATGGATAAGGCGTCCGACTTCGGATCGGAAGATTGAGGGTTCGAATCCCTTCGTGGTTGTGCTATTTTGGTATTGGTTGGCATACCGTAACCATACGCGAGTGGCCGCTGACTCTGTCTTCTGTCTTCTAAAGTCGATCCGAGATGACCGCCGTCTCCAGAAGGACTTACTCATGTATCCATGTTATGAACAATGTTATAGCAGGCCTTTGTGTTTGTGCAGTCAAGTTTGTCTCACAGGACAGTCTTCTTCAGCTAGCTCATGACAGACGATTGCAACTTTCAGCGCTGAGAGGTTGTCCAAAAGTGTGGCTTATGTGCCTCGTTGGCGCAGTCGGCAGCGCGTCAGTCTCATAATCTGAAGGTCGTGAGTTCGAGCCTCACACGGGGCAGTCTCTGTCGTTTTGTAATGCTTCCTTTTTATATTATTGTTGTCTGCGTGAGGCTCAGGGTTTGGTAATGTCCTCATTTTAAACTGGAATGGCTCGTTTGGTTCCAACCATGCTGCCTGCGACCTGAAAGACAGCTTCACGTGGACCACGTGGCCTAATGGATAAGGCGTCCGACTTCGGATCGGAAGATTGAGGGTTCGAATCCCTTCGTGGTTGTGCTATTTTGGTATTGGTTGGCATACCGTAACCATACGCGAGTGGCCGCTGACTCTGTCTTCTGTCTTCTAAAGTCGATCCGAGATGACCGCCGTCTCCAGAAGGACTTACTCATGTATCCATGTTATGAACAATGTTATAGCAGTCCTTTGTGTTTGTGCAGTCAAGTTTGTCTCACAGGACAGTCTTCTTCAGCTAGCTCATGACAGACGATTGCAACTTTCAGCGCTGAGAGGTTGTCCAAAAGTGTGGCTTATGTGCCTCGTTGGCGCAGTCGGCAGCGCGTCAGTCTCATAATCTGAAGGTCGTGAGTTCTAGCCTCACACGGGGCAGTCTCTGTCGTTTTGTAATGCTTCCTTTTTATATTATTGTTGTCTGCGTGAGGCTCAGGGTTTGGTAATGTCCTCATTTTAAACTGGAATGGCTCGTTTGGTTCCAACCATGCTGCCTGCGACCTGAAAGACAGCTTCACGTGGACCACGTGGCCTAATGGATAAGGCGTCCGACTTCGGATCGGAAGATTGAGGGTTCGAATCCCTTCGTGGTTGTGCTATTTTGGTATTGGTTGGCATACCGTAACCATACGCGAGTGGCCGCTGACTCTGTCTTCTGTCTTCTAAAGTCGATCCGAGATGACCGCCGTCTCCAGAAGGACTTACTCATGTATCCATGTTATGAACAATGTTATAGCAGGCCTTTGTGTTTGTGCAGTCAAGTTTGTCTCACAGGACAGTCTTCTTCAGCTAGCTCATGACAGACGATTGCAACTTTCAGCGCTGAGAGGTTGTCCAAAAGTGTGGCTTATGTGCCTCGTTGGCGCAGTCGGCAGCGCGTCAGTCTCATAATCTGAAGGTCGTGAGTTCGAGCCTCACACGGGGCAGTCTCTGTCGTTTTGTAATGCTTCCTTTTTATATTATTGTTGTCTGCGTGAGGCTCAGGGTTTGGTAATGTCCTCATTTTAAACTGGAATGGCTCGTTTGGTTCCAACCATGCTGCCTGCGACCTGAAAGACAGCTTCACGTGGACCACGTGGCCTAATGGATAAGGCGTCCGACTTCGGATCGGAAGATTGAGGGTTCGAATCCCTTCGTGGTTGTGCTATTTTGGTATTGGTTGGCATACCGTAACCATACGCGAGTGGCCGCTGACTCTGTCTTCTGTCTTCTAAAGTCGATCCGAGATGACCGCCGTCTCCAGAAGGAGTTACTCATGTATCCATGTTATGAACAATGTTATAGCAGGCCTTTGTGTTTGTGCAGTCAAGTTTGTCTCACAGGACAGTCTTCTTCAGCTAGCTCATGACAGACGATTGCAACTTTCAGCGCTGAGAGGTTGTCCAAAAGTGTGGCTTATGTGCCTCGTTGGCGCAGTCGGCAGCGCGTCAGTCTCATAATCTGAAGGTCGTGAGTTCTAGCCTCACACGGGGCAGTCTCTGTCGTTTTGTAATGCTTCCTTTTTATATTATTGTTGTCTGCGTGAGGCTCAGGGTTTGGTAATGTCCTCATTTTAAACTGGAATGGCTCGTTTGGTTCCAACCATGCTGCCTGCGACCTGAAAGACAGCTTCACGTGGACCACGTGGCCTAATGGATAAGGCGTCCGACTTCGGATCGGAAGATTGAGGGTTCGAATCCCTTCGTGGTTGTGCTATTTTGGTATTGGTTGGCATACCGTAACCATACGCGAGTGGCCGCTGACTCTGTCTTCTGTCTTCTAAAGTCGATCCGAGATGACCGCCGTCTCCAGAAGGACTTACTCATGTATCCATGTTATGAACAATGTTATAGCAGGCCTTTGTGTTTGTGCAGTCAAGTTTGTCTCACAGGACAGTCTTCTTCAGCTAGCTCATGACAGACGATTGCAACTTTCAGCGCTGAGAGGTTGTCCAAAAGTGTGGCTTATGTGCCTCGTTGGCGCAGTCGGCAGCGCGTCAGTCTCATAATCTGAAGGTCGTGAGTTCGAGCCTCACACGGGGCAGTCTCTGTCGTTTTGTAATGCTTCCTTTTTATATTATTGTTGTCTGCGTGAGGCTCAGGGTTTGGTAATGTCCTCATTTTAAACTGGAATGGCTCGTTTGGTTCCAACCATGCTGCCTGCGACCTGAAAGACAGCTTCACGTGGACCACGTGGCCTAATGGATAAGGCGTCCGACTTCGGATCGGAAGATTGAGGGTTCGAATCCCTTCGTGGTTGTGCTATTTTGGTATTGGTTGGCATACCGTAACCATACGCGAGTGGCCGCTGACTCTGTCTTCTGTCTTCTAAAGTCGATCCGAGATGACCGCCGTCTCCAGAAGGACTTACTCATGTATCCATGTTATGAACAATGTTATAGCAGGCCTTTGTGTTTGTGCAGTCAAGTTTGTCTCACAGGACAGTCTTCTTCAGCTAGCTCATGACAGACGATTGCAACTTTCAGCGCTGAGAGGTTGTCCAAAAGTGTGGCTTATGTGCCTCGTTGGCGCAGTCGGCAGCGCGTCAGTCTCATAATCTGAAGGTCGTGAGTTCGAGCCTCACACGGGGCAGTCTCTGTCGTTTTGTAATGCTTCCTTTTTATATTATTGTTGTCTGCGTGAGGCTCAGGGTTTGGTAATGTCCTCATTTTAAACTGGAATGGCTCGTTTGGTTCCAACCATGCTGCCTGCGACCTGAAAGACAGCTTCACGTGGACCACGTGGCCTAATGGATAAGGCGTCCGACTTCGGATCGGAAGATTGAGGGTTCGAATCCCTTCGTGGTTGTGCTATTTTGGTATTGGTTGGCATACCGTAACCATACGCGAGTGGCCGCTGACTCTGTCTTCTGTCTTCTAAAGTCGATCCGAGATGACCGCCGTCTCCAGAAGGACTTACTCATGTATCCATGTTATGAACAATGTTATAGCAGGCCTTTGTGTTTGTGCAGTCAAGTTTGTCTCACAGGACAGTCTTCTTCAGCTAGCTCATGACAGACGATTGCAACTTTCAGCGCTGAGAGGTTGTCCAAAAGTGTGGCTTATGTGCCTCGTTGGCGCAGTCGGCAGCGCGTCAGTCTCATAATCTGAAGGTCGTGAGTTCGAGCCTCACACGGGGCAGTCTCTGTCGTTTTGTAATGCTTCCTTTTTATATTATTGTTGTCTGCGTGAGGCTCAGGGTTTGGTAATGTCCTCATTTTAAACTGGAATGGCTCGTTTGGTTCCAACCATGCTGCCTGCGACCTGAAAGACAGCTTCACGTGGACCACGTGGCCTAATGGATAAGGCGTCCGACTTCGGATCGGAAGATTGAGGGTTCGAATCCCTTCGTGGTTGTGCTATTTTGGTATTGGTTGGCATACCGTAACCATACGCGAGTGGCCGCTGACTCTGTCTTCTGTCTTCTAAAGTCGATCCGAGATGACCGCCGTCTCCAGAAGGACTTACTCATGTATCCATGTTATGAACAATGTTATAGCAGGCCTTTGTGTTTGTGCAGTCAAGTTTGTCTCACAGGACAGTCTTCTTCAGCTAGCTCATGACAGACGATTGCAACTTTCAGCGCTGAGAGGTTGTCCAAAAGTGTGGCTTATGTGCCTCGTTGGCGCAGTCGGCAGCGCGTCAGTCTCATAATCTGAAGGTCGTGAGTTCGAGCCTCACACGGGGCAGTCTCTGTCGTTTTGTAATGCTTCCTTTTTATATTATTGTTGTCTGCGTGAGGCTCAGGGTTTGGTAATGTCCTCATTTTAAACTGGAATGGCTCGTTTGGTTCCAACCATGCTGCCTGCGACCTGAAAGACAGCTTCACGTGGACCACGTGGCCTAATGGATAAGGCGTCCGACTTCGGATCGGAAGATTGAGGGTTCGAATCCCTTCGTGGTTGTGCTATTTTGGTATTGGTTGGCATACCGTAACCATACGCGAGTGGCCGCTGACTCTGTCTTCTGTCTTCTAAAGTCGATCCGAGATGACCGCCGTCTCCAGAAGGACTTACTCATGTATCCATGTTATGAACAATGTTATAGCAGGCCTTTGTGTTTGTGCAGTCAAGTTTGTCTCACAGGACAGTCTTCTTCAGCTAGCTCATGACAGACGATTGCAACTTTCAGCGCTGAGAGGTTGTCCAAAAGTGTGGCTTATGTGCCTCGTTGGCGCAGTCGGCAGCGCGTCAGTCTCATAATCTGAAGGTCGTGAGTTCGAGCCTCACACGGGGCAGTCTCTGTCGTTTTGTAATGCTTCCTTTTTATATTATTGTTGTCTGCGTGAGGCTCAGGGTTTGGTAATGTCCTCATTTTAAACTGGAATGGCTCGTTTGGTTCCAACCATGCTGCCTGCGACCTGAAAGACAGCTTCACGTGGACCACGTGGCCTAATGGATAAGGCGTCCGACTTCGGATCGGAAGATTGAGGGTTCGAATCCCTTCGTGGTTGTGCTATTTTGGTATTGGTTGGCATACCGTAACCATACGCGAGTGGCCGCTGACTCTGTCTTCTGTCTTCTAAAGTCGATCCGAGATGACCGCCGTCTCCAGAAGGACTTACTCATGTATCCATGTTATGAACAATGTTATAGCAGGCCTTTGTGTTTGTGCAGTCAAGTTTGTCTCACAGGACAGTCTTCTTCAGCTAGCTCATGACAGACGATTGCAACTTTCAGCGCTGAGAGGTTGTCCAAAAGTGTGGCTTATGTGCCTCGTTGGCGCAGTCGGCAGCGCGTCAGTCTCATAATCTGAAGGTCGTGAGTTCGAGCCTCACACGGGGCAGTCTCTGTCGTTTTGTAATGCTTCCTTTTTATATTATTGTTGTCTGCGTGAGGCTCAGGGTTTGGTAATGTCCTCATTTTAAACTGGAATGGCTCGTTTGGTTCCAACCATGCTGCCTGCGACCTGAAAGACAGCTTCACGTGGACCACGTGGCCTAATGGATAAGGCGTTCGACTTCGGATCGGAAGATTGAGGGTTCGAATCCCTTCGTGGTTGTGCTATTTTGGTATTGGTTGGCATACCGTAACCATACGCGAGTGGCCGCTGACTCTGTCTTCTGTCTTCTAAAGTCGATCCGAGATGACCGCCGTCTCCAGAAGGACTTACTCATGTATCCATGTTATGAACAATGTTATAGCAGGCCTTTGTGTTTGTGTAGTCAAGTTTGTCTCACAGGACAGTCTTCTTCAGCTAGCTCATGACAGACGATTGCAACTTTCAGCGCTGAGAGGTTGTCCAAAAGTGTGGCTTATGTGCCTCGTTGGCGCAGTCGGCAGCGCGTCAGTCTCATAATCTGAAGGTCGTGAGTTCGAGCCTCACACGGGGCAGTCTCTGTCGTTTTGTAATGCTTCCTTTTTATATTATTGTTGTCTGCGTGAGGCTCAGGGTTTGGTAATGTCCTCATTTTAAACTGGAATGGCTCGTTTGGTTCCAACCATGCTGCCTGCGACCTGAAAGACAGCTTCACGTGGACCACGTGGCCTAATGGATAAGGCGTCCGACTTCGGATCGGAAGATTGAGGGTTCGAATCCCTTCGTGGTTGTGCTATTTTGGTATTGGTTGGCATACCGTAACCATACGCGAGTGGCCGCTGACTCTGTCTTCTGTCTTCTAAAGTCGATCCGAGATGACCGCCGTCTCCAGAAGGACTTACTCATGTATCCATGTTATGAACAATGTTATAGCAGGCCTTTGTGTTTGTGCAGTCAAGTTTGTCTCACAGGACAGTCTTCTTCAGCTAGCTCATGACAGACGATTGCAACTTTCAGCGCTGAGAGGTTGTCCAAAAGTGTGGCTTATGTGCCTCGTTGGCGCAGTCGGCAGCGCGTCAGTCTCATAATCTGAAGGTCGTGAGTTCGAGCCTCACACGGGGCAGTCTCTGTCGTTTTGTAATGCTTCCTTTTTATATTATTGTTGTCTGCGTGAGGCTCAGGGTTTGGTAATGTCCTCATTTTAAACTGGAATGGCTCGTTTGGTTCCAACCATGCTGCCTGCGACCTGAAAGACAGCTTCACGTGGACCACGTGGCCTAATGGATAAGGCGTCCGACTTCGGATCGGAAGATTGAGGGTTCGAATCCCTTCGTGGTTGTGCTATTTTGGTATTGGTTGGCATACCGTAACCATACGCGAGTGGCCGCTGACTCTGTCTTCTGTCTTCTAAAGTCGATCCGAGATGACCGCCGTCTCCAGAAGGACTTACTCATGTATCCATGTTATGAACAATGTTATAGCAGGCCTTTGTGTTTGTGCAGTCAAGTTTGTCTCACAGGACAGTCTTCTTCAGCTAGCTCATGACAGACGATTGCAACTTTCAGCGCTGAGAGGTTGTCCAAAAGTGTGGCTTATGTGCCTCGTTGGCGCAGTCGGCAGCGCGTCAGTCTCATAATCTGAAGGTCGTGAGTTCGAGCCTCACACGGGGCAGTCTCTGTCGTTTTGTAATGCTTCCTTTTTATATTATTGTTGTCTGCGTGAGGCTCAGGGTTTGGTAATGTCCTCATTTTAAACTGGAATGGCTCGTTTGGTTACAACCATGCTGCCTGCGACCTGAAAGACAGCTTCACGTGGACCACGTGGCCTAATGGATAAGGCGTCCGACTTCGGATCGGAAGATTGAGGGTTCGAATCCCTTCGTGGTTGTGCTATTTTGGTATTGGTTGGCATACCGTAACCATACGCGAGTGGCCGCTGACTCTGTCTTCTGTCTTCTAAAGTCGATCCGAGATGACCGCCGTCTCCAGAAGGACTTACTCATGTATCCATGTTATGAACAATGTTATAGCAGGCCTTTGTGTTTGTGCAGTCAAGTTTGTCTCACAGGACAGTCTTCTTCAGCTAGCTCATGACAGACGATTGCAACTTTCAGCGCTGAGAGGTTGTCCAAAAGTGTGGCTTATGTGCCTCGTTGGCGCAGTCGGCAGCGCGTCAGTCTCATAATCTGAAGGTCGTGAGTTCGAGCCTCACACGGGGCAGTCTCTGTCGTTTTGTAATGCTTCCTTTTTATATTATTGTTGTCTGCGTGAGGCTCAGGGTTTGGTAATGTCCTCATTTTAAACTGGAATGGCTCGTTTGGTTCCAACCATGCTGCCTGCGACCTGAAAGACAGCTTCACGTGGACCACGTGGCCTAATGGATAAGGCGTCCGACTTCGGATCGGAAGATTGAGGGTTCGAATCCCTTCGTGGTTGTGCTATTTTGGTATTGGTTGGCATACCGTAACCATACGCGAGTGGCCGCTGACTCTGTCTTCTGTCTTCTAAAGTCGATCCGAGATGACCGCCGTCTCCAGAAGGACTTACTCATGTATCCATGTTATGAACAATGTTATAGCAGGCCTTTGTGTTTGTGCAGTCAAGTTTGTCTCACAGGACAGTCTTCTTCAGCTAGCTCATGACAGACGATTGCAACTTTCAGCGCTGAGAGGTTGTCCAAAAGTGTGGCTTATGTGCCTCGTTGGCGCAGTCGGCAGCGCGTCAGTCTCATAATCTGAAGGTCGTGAGTTCGAGCCTCACACGGGGCAGTCTCTGTCGTTTTGTAATGCTTCCTTTTTATATTATTGTTGTCTGCGTGAGGCTCAGGGTTTGGTAATGTCCTCATTTTAAACTGGAATGGCTCGTTTGGTTCCAACCATGCTGCCTGCGACCTGAAAGACAGCTTCACGTGGACCACGTGGCCTAATGGATAAGGCGTCCGACTTCGGATCGGAAGATTGAGGGTTCGAATCCCTTCGTGGTTGTGCTATTTTGGTATTGGTTGGCATACCGTAACCATACGCGAGTGGCCGCTGACTCTGTCTTCTGTCTTCTAAAGTCGATCCGAGATGACCGCCGTCTCCAGAAGGACTTACTCATGTATCCATGTTATGAACAATGTTATAGCAGGCCTTTGTGTTTGTGCAGTCAAGTTTGTCTCACAGGACAGTCTTCTTCAGCTAGCTCATGACAGACGATTGCAACTTTCAGCGCTGAGAGGTTGTCCAAAAGTGTGGCTTATGTGCCTCGTTGGCGCAGTCGGCAGCGCGTCAGTCTCATAATCTGAAGGTCGTGAGTTCGAGCCTCACACGGGGCAGTCTCTGTCGTTTTGTAATGCTTCCTTTTTATATTATTGTTGTCTGCGTGAGGCTCAGGGTTTGGTAATGTCCTCATTTTAAACTGGAATGGCTCGTTTGGTTCCAACCATGCTGCCTGCGACCTGAAAAACAGCTTCACGTGGACCACGTGGCCTAATGGATAAGGCGTCCGACTTCGGATCGGAAGATTGAGGGTTCGAATCCCTTCGTGGTTGTGCTATTTTGGTATTGGTTGGCATACCGTAACCATACGCGAGTGGCCGCTGACTCTGTCTTCTGTCTTCTAAAGTCGATCCGAGATGACCGCCGTCTCCAGAAGGACTTACTCATGTATCCATGTTATGAACAATGTTATAGCAGGCCTTTGTGTTTGTGCAGTCAAGTTTGTCTCACAGGACAGTCTTCTTCAGCTAGCTCATGACAGACGATTGCAACTTTCAGCGCTGAGAGGTTGTCCAAAAGTGCGGCTTATGTGCCTCGTTGGCGCAGTCGGCAGCGCGTCAGTCTCATAATCTGAAGGTCGTGAGTTCGACCCTCACACGGGGCAGTCTCTGTCGTTTTGTAATGCTTCCTTTTTATATTATTGTTGTCTGCGTGAGGCTCAGGGTTTGGTAATGTCCTCATTTTAAACTGGAATGGCTCGTTTGGTTCCAACCATGCTGCCTGCGACCTGAAAGACAGCTTCACGTGGACCACGTGGCCTAATGGATAAGGCGTCCGACTTCGGATCGGAAGATTGAGGGTTCGAATCCCTTCGTGGTTGTGCTATTTTGGTATTGGTTGGCATACCGTAACCATACGCGAGTGGCCGCTGACTCTGTCTTCTGTCTTCTAAAGTCGATCCGAGATGACCGCCGTCTCCAGAAGGACTTACTCATGTATCCATGTTATGAACAATGTTATAGCAGGCCTTTGTGTTTGTGCAGTCAAGTTTGTCTCACAGGACAGTCTTCTTCAGCTAGCTCATGACAGACGATTGCAACTTTCAGCGCTGAGAGGTTGTCCAAAAGTGTGGCTTATGTGCCTCGTTGGCGCAGTCGGCAGCGCGTCAGTCTCATAATCTGAAGGTCGTGAGTTCGAGCCTCACACGGGGCAGTCTCTGTCGTTTTGTAATGCTTCCTTTTTATATTATTGTTGTCTGCGTGAGGCTCAGGGTTTGGTAATGTCCTCATTTTAAACTGGAATGGCTCGTTTGGTTCCAACCATGCTGCCTGCGACCTGAAAGACAGCTTCACGTGGACCACGTGGCCTAATGGATAAGGCGTCCGACTTCGGATCGGAAGATTGAGGGTTCGAATCCCTTCGTGGTTGTGCTATTTTGGTATTGGTTGGCATACCGTAACCATACGCGAGTGGCCGCTGACTCTGTCTTCTGTCTTCTAAAGTCGATCCGAGATGACCGCCGTCTCCAGAAGGACTTACTCATGTATCCATGTTATGAACAATGTTATAGCAGGCCTTTGTGTTTGTGCAGTCAAGTTTGTCTCACAGGACAGTCTTCTTCAGCTAGCTCATGACAGACGATTGCAACTTTCAGCGCTGAGAGGTTGTCCAAAAGTGTGGCTTATGTGCCTCGTTGGCGCAGTCGGCAGCGCGTCAGTCTCATAATCTGAAGGTCGTGAGTTCGACCCTCACACGGGGCAGTCTCTGTCGTTTTGTAATGCTTCCTTTTTATATTATTGTTGTCTGCGTGAGGCTCAGGGTTTGGTAATGTCCTCATTTTAAACTGGAATGGCTCGTTTGGTTCCAACCATGCTGCCTGCGACCTGAAAGACAGCTTCACGTGGACCACGTGGCCTAATGGATAAGGCGTCCGACTTCGGATCGGAAGATTGAGGGTTCGAATCCCTTCGTGGTTGTGCTATTTTGGTATTGGTTGGCATACCGTAACCATACGCGAGTGGCCGCTGACTCTGTCTTCTGTCTTCTAAAGTCGATCCGAGATGACCGCCGTCTCCAGAAGGACTTACTCATGTATCCATGTTATGAACAATGTTATAGCAGGCCTTTGTGTTTGTGCAGTCAAGTTTGTCTCACAGGACAGTCTTCTTCAGCTAGCTCATGACAGACGATTGCAACTTTCAGCGCTGAGAGGTTGTCCAAAAGTGTGGCTTATGTGCCTCGTTGGCGCAGTCGGCAGCGCGTCAGTCTCATAATCTGAAGGTCGTGAGTTCGAGCCTCACACGGGGCAGTCTCTGTCGTTTTGTAATGCTTCCTTTTTATATTATTGTTGTCTGCGTGAGGCTCAGGGTTTGGTAATGTCCTCATTTTAAACTGGAATGGCTCGTTTGGTTCCAACCATGCTGCCTGCGACCTGAAAGACAGCTTCACGTGGACCACGTGGCCTAATGGATAAGGCGTCCGACTTCGGATCGGAAGATTGAGGGTTCGAATCCCTTCGTGGTTGTGCTATTTTGGTATTGGTTGGCATACCGTAACCATACGCGAGTGGCCGCTGACTCTGTCTTCTGTCTTCTAAAGTCGATCCGAGATGACCGCCGTCTCCAGAAGGACTTACTCATGTATCCATGTTATGAACAATGTTATAGCAGGCCTTTGTGTTTGTGCAGTCAAGTTTGTCTCACAGGACAGTCTTCTTCAGCTAGCTCATGACAGACGATTGCAACTTTCAGCGCTGAGAGGTTGTCTAAAAGTGTGGCTTATGTGCCTCGTTGGCGCAGTCGGCAGCGCGTCAGTCTCATAATCTGAAGGTCGTGAGTTCGAGCCTCACACGGGGCAGTCTCTGTCGTTTTGTAATGCTTCCTTTTTATATTATTGTTGTCTGCGTGAGGCTCAGGGTTTGGTAATGTCCTCATTTTAAACTGGAATGGCTCGTTTGGTTCCAACCATGCTGCCTGCGACCTGAAAGACAGCTTCACGTGGACCACGTGGCCTAATGGATAAGGCGTCCGACTTCGGATCGGAAGATTGAGGGTTCGAATCCCTTCGTGGTTGTGCTATTTTGGTATTGGTTGGCATACCGTAACCATACGCGAGTGGCCGCTGACTCTGTCTTCTGTCTTCTAAAGTCGATCCGAGATGACCGCCGTCTCCAGAAGGACTTACTCATGTATCCATGTTATGAACAATGTTATAGCAGGCCTTTGTGTTTGTGCAGTCAAGTTTGTCTCACAGGACAGTCTTCTTCAGCTAGCTCATGACAGACGATTGCAACTTTCAGCGCTGAGAGGTTGTCCAAAAGTGTGGCTTATGTGCCTCGTTGGCGCAGTCGGCAGCGCGTCAGTCTCATAATCTGAAGGTCGTGAGTTCGAGCCTCACACGGGGCAGTCTCTGTCGTTTTGTAATGCTTCCTTTTTATATTATTGTTGTCTGCGTGAGGCTCAGGGTTTGGTAATGTCCTCATTTTAAACTGGAATGGCTCGTTTGGTTCCAACCATGCTGCCTGCGACCTGAAAGACAGCTTCACGTGGACCACGTGGCCTAATGGATAAGGCGTCCGACTTCGGATCGGAAGATTGAGGGTTCGAATCCCTTCGTGGTTGTGCTATTTTGGTATTGGTTGGCATACCGTAACCATACGCGAGTGGCCGCTGACTCTGTCTTCTGTCTTCTAAAGTCGATCCGAGATGACCGCCGTCTCCAGAAGGACTTACTCATGTATCCATGTTATGAACAATGTTATAGCAGGCCTTTGTGTTTGTGCAGTCAAGTTTGTCTCACAGGACAGTCTTCTTCAGCTAGCTCATGACAGACGATTGCAACTTTCAGCGCTGAGAGGTTGTCCAAAAGTGTGGCTTATGTGCCTCGTTGGCGCAGTCGGCAGCGCGTCAGTCTCATAATCTGAAGGTCGTGAGTTCGAGCCTCACACGGGGCAGTCTCTGTCGTTTTGTAATGCTTCCTTTTTATATTATTGTTGTCTGCGTGAGGCTCAGGGTTTGGTAATGTCCTCATTTTAAACTGGAATGGCTCGTTTGGTTCCAACCATGCTGCCTGCGACCTGAAAGACAGCTTCACGTGGACCACGTGGCCTAATGGATAAGGCGTCCGACTTCGGATCGGAAGATTGAGGGTTCGAATCCCTTCGTGGTTGTGCTATTTTGGTATTGGTTGGCATACCGTAACCATACGCGAGTGGCCGCTGACTCTGTCTTCTGTCTTCTAAAGTCGATCCGAGATGACCGCCGTCTCCAGAAGGACTTACTCATGTATCCATGTTATGAACAATGTTATAGCAGGCCTTTGTGTTTGTGCAGTCAAGTTTGTCTCACAGGACAGTCTTCTTCAGCTAGCTCATGACAGACGATTGCAACTTTCAGCGCTGAGAGGTTGTCCAAAAGTGTGACTTATGTGCCTCGTTGGCGCAGTCGGCAGCGCGTCAGTCTCATAATCTGAAGGTCGTGAGTTCGAGCCTCACACGGGGCAGTCTCTGTCGTTTTGTAATGCTTCCTTTTTATATTATTGTTGTCTGCGTGAGGCTCAGGGTTTGGTAATGTCCTCATTTTAAACTGGAATGGCTCGTTTGGTTCCAACCATGCTGCCTGCGACCTGAAAGACAGCTTCACGTGGACCACGTGGCCTAATGGATAAGGCGTCCGACTTCGGATCGGAAGATTGAGGGTTCGAATCCCTTCGTGGTTGTGCTATTTTGGTATTGGTTGGCATACCGTAACCATACGCGAGTGGCCGCTGACTCTGTCTTCTGTCTTCTAAAGTCGATCCGAGATGACCGCCGTCTCCAGAAGGACTTACTCATGTATCCATGTTATGAACAATGTTATAGCAGGCCTTTGTGTTTGTGCAGTCAAGTTTGTCTCACAGGACAGTCTTCTTCAGCTAGCTCATGACAGACGATTGCAACTTTCAGCGCTGAGAGGTTGTCCAAAAGTGTGGCTTATGTGCCTCGTTGGCGCAGTCGGCAGCGCGTCAGTCTCATAATCTGAAGGTCGTGAGTTCGAGCCTCACACGGGGCAGTCTCTGTCGTTTTGTAATGCTTCCTTTTTATATTATTGTTGTCTGCGTGAGGCTCAGGGTTTGGTAATGTCCTCATTTTAAACTGGAATGGCTCGTTTGGTTCCAACCATGCTGCCTGCGACCTGAAAGACAGCTTCACGTGGACCACGTGGCCTAATGGATAAGGCGTCCGACTTCGGATCGGAAGATTGAGGGTTCGAATCCCTTCGTGGTTGTGCTATTTTGGTATTGGTTGGCATACCGTAACCATACGCGAGTGGCCGCTGACTCTGTCTTCTGTCTTCTAAAGTCGATCCGAGATGACCGCCGTCTCCAGAAGGACTTACTCATGTATCCATGTTATGAACAATGTTATAGCAGGCCTTTGTGTTTGTGCAGTCAAGTTTGTCTCACAGGACAGTCTTCTTCAGCTAGCTCATGACAGACGATTGCAACTTTCAGCGCTGAGAGGTTGTCCAAAAGTGTGGCTTATGTGCCTCGTTGGCGCAGTCGGCAGCGCGTCAGTCTCATAATCTGAAGGTCGTGAGTTCGAGCCTCACACGGGGCAGTCTCTGTCGTTTTGTAATGCTTCCTTTTTATATTATTGTTGTCTGCGTGAGGCTCAGGGTTTGGTAATGTCCTCATTTTAAACTGGAATGGCTCGTTTGGTTCCAACCATGCTGCCTGCGACCTGAAAGACAGCTTCACGTGGACCACGTGGCCTAATGGATAAGGCGTCCGACTTCGGATCGGAAGATTGAGGGTTCGAATCCCTTCGTGGTTGTGCTATTTTGGTATTGGTTGGCATACCGTAACCATACGCGAGTGGCCGCTGACTCTGTCTTCTGTCTTCTAAAGTCGATCCGAGATGACCGCCGTCTCCAGAAGGACTTACTCATGTATCCATGTTATGAACAATGTTATAGCAGGCCTTTGTGTTTGTGCAGTCAAGTTTGTCTCACAGGACAGTCTTCTTCAGCTAGCTCATGACAGACGATTGCAACTTTCAGCGCTGAGAGGTTGTCCAAAAGTGTGGCTTATGTGCCTCGTTGGCGCAGTCGGCAGCGCGTCAGTCTCATAATCTGAAGGTCGTGAGTTCGAGCCTCACACGGGGCAGTCTCTGTCGTTTTGTAATGCTTCCTTTTTATATTATTGTTGTCTGCGTGAGGCTCAGGGTTTGGTAATGTCCTCATTTTAAACTGGAATGGCTCGTTTGGTTCCAACCATGCTGCCTGCGACCTGAAAGACAGCTTCACGTGGACCACGTGGCCTAATGGATAAGGCGTCCGACTTCGGATCGGAAGATTGAGGGTTCGAATCCCTTCGTGGTTGTGCTATTTTGGTATTGGTTGGCATACCGTAACCATACGCGAGTGGCCGCTGACTCTGTCTTCTGTCTTCTAAAGTCGATCCGAGATGACCGCCGTCTCCAGAAGGACTTACTCATGTATCCATGTTATGAACAATGTTATAGCAGGCCTTTGTGTTTGTGCAGTCAAGTTTGTCTCACAGGACAGTCTTCTTCAGCTAGCTCATGACAGACGATTGCAACTTTTAGCGCTGAGAGGTTGTCCAAAAGTGTGGCTTATGTGCCTCGTTGGCGCAGTCGGCAGCGCGTCAGTCTCATAATCTGAAGGTCGTGAGTTCGAGCCTCACACGGGGCAGTCTCTGTCGTTTTGTAATGCTTCCTTTTTATATTATTGTTGTCTGCGTGAGGCTCAGGGTTTGGTAATGTCCTCATTTTAAACTGGAATGGCTCGTTTGGTTCCAACCATGCTGCCTGCGACCTGAAAGACAGCTTCACGTGGACCACGTGGCCTAATGGATAAGGCGTCCGACTTCGGATCGGAAGATTGAGGGTTCGAATCCCTTCGTGGTTGTGCTATTTTGGTATTGGTTGGCATACCGTAACCATACGCGAGTGGCCGCTGACTCTGTCTTCTGTCTTCTAAAGTCGATCCGAGATGACCGCCGTCTCCAGAAGGACTTACTCATGTATCCATGTTATGAACAATGTTATAGCAGGCCTTTGTGTTTGTGCAGTCAAGTTTGTCTCACAGGACAGTCTTCTTCAGCTAGCTCATGACAGACGATTGCAACTTTCAGCGCTGAGAGGTTGTCCAAAAGTGTGGCTTATGTGCCTCGTTGGCGCAGTCGGCAGCGCGTCAGTCTCATAATCTGAAGGTCGTGAGTTCGAGCCTCACACGGGGCAGTCTCTGTCGTTTTGTAATGCTTCCTTTTTATATTATTGTTGTCTGCGTGAGGCTCAGGGTTTGGTAATGTCCTCATTTTAAACTGGAATGGCTCGTTTGGTTCCAACCATGCTGCCTGCGACCTGAAAGACAGCTTCACCTGGACCACGTGGCCTAATGGATAAGGCGTCCGACTTCGGATCGGAAGATTGAGGGTTCGAATCCCTTCGTGGTTGTGCTATTTTGGTATTGGTTGGCATACCGTAACCATACGCGAGTGGCCGCTGACTCTGTCTTCTGTCTTCTAAAGTCGATCCGAGATGACCGCCGTCTCCAGAAGGACTTACTCATGTATCCATGTTATGAACAATGTTATAGCAGGCCTTTGTGTTTGTGCAGTCAAGTTTGTCTCACAGGACAGTCTTCTTCAGCTAGCTCATGACAGACGATTGCAACTTTCAGCGCTGAGAGGTTGTCCAAAAGTGTGGCTTATGTGCCTCGTTGGCGCAGTCGGCAGCGCGTCAGTCTCATAATCTGAAGGTCGTGAGTTCGAGCCTCACACGGGGCAGTCTCTGTCGTTTTGTAATGCTTCCTTTTTATATTATTGTTGTCTGCGTGAGGCTCAGGGTTTGGTAATGTCCTCATTTTAAACTGGAATGGCTCGTTTGGTTCCAACCATGCTGCCTGCGACCTGAAAGACAGCTTCACGTGGACCACGTGGCCTAATGGATAAGGCGTCCGACTTCGGATCGGAAGATTGAGGGTTCGAATCCCTTCGTGGTTGTGCTATTTTGGTATTGGTTGGCATACCGTAACCATACGCGAGTGGCCGCTGACTCTGTCTTCTGTCTTCTAAAGTCGATCCGAGATGACCGCCGTCTCCAGAAGGACTTACTCATGTATCCATGTTATGAACAATGTTATAGCAGGCCTTTGTGTTTGTGCAGTCAAGTTTGTCTCACAGGACAGTCTTCTTCAGCTAGCTCATGACAGACGATTGCAACTTTCAGCGCTGAGAGGTTGTCCAAAAGTGTGGCTTATGTGCCTCGTTGGCGCAGTCGGCAGCGCGTCAGTCTCATATTCTGAAGGTCGTGAGTTCGAGCCTCACACGGGGCAGTCTCTGTCGTTTTGTAATGCTTCCTTTTTATATTATTGTTGTCTGCGTGAGGCTCAGGGTTTGGTAATGTCCTCATTTTAAACTGGAATGGCTCGTTTGGTTCCAACCATGCTGCCTGCGACCTGAAAGACAGCTTCACGTGGACCACGTGGCCTAATGGATAAGGCGTCCGACTTCGGATCGGAAGATTGAGGGTTCGAATCCCTTCGTGGTTGTGCTATTTTGGTATTGGTTGGCATACCGTAACCATACGCGAGTGGCCGCTGACTCTGTCTTCTGTCTTCTAAAGTCGATCCGAGATGACCGCCGTCTCCAGAAGGACTTACTCATGTATCCATGTTATGAACAATGTTATAGCAGGCCTTTGTGTTTGTGCAGTCAAGTTTGTCTCACAGGACAGTCTTCTTCAGCTAGCTCATGACAGACGATTGCAACTTTCAGCGCTGAGAGGTTGTCCAAAAGTGTGGCTTATGTGCCTCGTTGGCGCAGTCGGCAGCGCGTCAGTCTCATAATCTGAAGGTCGTGAGTTCGAGCCTCACACGGGGCAGTCTCTGTCGTTTTGTAATGCTTCCTTTTTATATTATTGTTGTCTGCGTGAGGCTCAGGGTTTGGTAATGTCCTCATTTTAAACTGGAATGGCTCGTTTGGTTCCAACCATGCTGCCTGCGACCTGAAAGACAGCTTCACGTGGACCACGTGGCCTAATGGATAAGGCGTCCGACTTCGGATCGGAAGATTGAGGGTTCGAATCCCTTCGTGGTTGTGCTATTTTGGTATTGGTTGGCATACCGTAACCATACGCGAGTGGCCGCTGACTCTGTCTTCTGTCTTCTAAAGTCGATCCGAGATGACCGCCGTCTCCAGAAGGACTTACTCATGTATCCATGTTATGAACAATGTTATAGCAGGCCTTTGTGTTTGTGCAGTCAAGTTTGTCTCACAGGACAGTCTTCTTCAGCTAGCTCATGACAGACGATTGCAACTTTCAGCGCTGAGAGGTTGTCCAAAAGTGTGGCTTATGTGCCTCGTTGGCGCAGTCGGCAGCGCGTCAGTCTCATAATCTGAAGGTCGTGAGTTCGAGCCTCACACGGGGCAGTCTCTGTCGTTTTGTAATGCTTCCTTTTTATATTATTGTTGTCTGCGTGAGGCTCAGGGTTTGGTAATGTCCTCATTTTAAACTGGAATGGCTCGTTTGGTTCCAACCATGCTGCCTGCGACCTGAAAGACAGCTTCACGTGGACCACGTGGCCTAATGGATAAGGCGTCCGACTTCGGATCGGAAGATTGAGGGTTCGAATCCCTTCGTGGTTGTGCTATTTTGGTATTGGTTGGCATACCGTAACCATACGCGAGTGGCCGCTGACTCTGTCTTCTGTCTTCTAAAGTCGATCCGAGATGACCGCCGTCTCCAGAAGGACTTACTCATGTATCCATGTTATGAACAATGTTATAGCAGGCCTTTGTGTTTGTGCAGTCAAGTTTGTCTCACAGGACAGTCTTCTTCAGCTAGCTCATGACAGACGATTGCAACTTTCAGCGCTGAGAGGTTGTCCAAAAGTGTGGCTTATGTGCCTCGTTGGCGCAGTCGGCAGCGCGTCAGTCTCATAATCTGAAGGTCGTGAGTTCGAGCCTCACACGGGGCAGTCTCTGTCGTTTTGTAATGCTTCCTTTTTATATTATTGTTGTCTGCGTGAGGCTCAGGGTTTGGTAATGTCCTCATTTTAAACTGGAATGGCTCGTTTGGTTCCAACCATGCTGCCTGCGACCTGAAAGACAGCTTCACGTGGACCACGTGGCCTAATGGATAAGGCGTCCGACTTCGGATCGGAAGATTGAGGGTTCGAATCCCTTCGTGGTTGTGCTATTTTGGTATTGGTTGGCATACCGTAACCATACGCGAGTGGCCGCTGACTCTGTCTTTTGTCTTCTAAAGTCGATCCGAGATGACCGCCGTCTCCAGAAGGACTTACTCATGTATCCATGTTATGAACAATGTTATAGCAGGCCTTTGTGTTTGTGCAGTCAAGTTTGTCTCACAGGACAGTCTTCTTCAGCTAGCTCATGACAGACGATTGCAACTTTCAGCGCTGAGAGGTTGTCCAAAAGTGTGGCTTATGTGCCTCGTTGGCGCAGTCGGCAGCGCGTCAGTCTCATAATCTGAAGGTCGTGAGTTCGAGCCTCACACGGAGCAGTCTCTGTCGTTTTGTAATGCTTCCTTTTTATATTATTGTTGTCTGCGTGAGGCTCAGGGTTTGGTAATGTCCTCATTTTAAACTGGAATGGCTCGTTTGGTTCCAACCATGCTGCCTGCGACCTGAAAGACAGCTTCACGTGGACCACGTGGCCTAATGGATAAGGCGTCCGACTTCGGATCGGAAGATTGAGGGTTCGAATCCCTTCGTGGTTGTGCTATTTTGGTATTGGTTGGCATACCGTAACCATACGCGAGTGGCCGCTGACTCTGTCTTCTGTCTTCTAAAGTCGATCCGAGATGACCGCCGTCTCCAGAAGGACTTACTCATGTATCCATGTTATGAACAATGTTATAGCAGGCCTTTGTGTTTGTGCAGTCAAGTTTGTCTCACAGGACAGTCTTCTTCAGCTAGCTCATGACAGACGATTGCAACTTTCAGCGCTGAGAGGTTGTCCAAAAGTGTGGCTTATGTGCCTCGTTGGCGCAGTCAGCAGCGCGTCAGTCTCATAATCTGAAGGTCGTGAGTTCGAGCCTCACACGGGGCAGTCTCTGTCGTTTTGTAATGCTTCCTTTTTATATTATTGTTGTCTGCGTGAGGCTCAGGGTTTGGTAATGTCCTCATTTTAAACTGGAATGGCTCGTTTGGTTCCAACCATGCTGCCTGCGACCTGAAAGACAGCTTCACGTGGACCACGTGGCCTAATGGATAAGGCGTCCGACTTCGGATCGGAAGATTGAGGGTTCGAATCCCTTCGTGGTTGTGCTATTTTGGTATTGGTTGGCATACCGTAACCATACGCGAGTGGCCGCTGACTCTGTCTTCTGTCTTCTAAAGTCGATCCGAGATGACCGCCGTCTCCAGAAGGACTTACTCATGTATCCATGTTATGAACAATGTTATAGCAGGCCTTTGTGTTTGTGCAGTCAAGTTTGTCTCACAGGACAGTCTTCTTCAGCTAGCTCATGACAGACGATTGCAACTTTCAGCGCTGAGAGGTTGTCCAAAAGTGTGGCTTATGTGCCTCGTTGGCGCAGTCGGCAGCGCGTCAGTCTCATAATCTGAAGGTCGTGAGTTCGAGCCTCACACGGGGCAGTCTCTGTCGTTTTGTAATGCTTCCTTTTTATATTATTGTTGTCTGCGTGAGGCTCAGGGTTTGGTAATGTCCTCATTTTAAACTGGAATGGCTCGTTTGGTTCCAACCATGCTGCCTGCGACCTGAAAGACAGCTTCACGTGGACCACGTGGCCTAATGGATAAGGCGTCCGACTTCGGATCGGAAGATTGAGGGTTCGAATCCCTTCGTGGTTGTGCTATTTTGGTATTGGTTGGCATACCGTAACCATACGCGAGTGGCCGCTGACTCTGTCTTCTGTCTTCTAAAGTCGATCCGAGACGACCGCCGTCTCCAGAAGGACTTACTCATGTATCCATGTTATGAACAATGTTATAGCAGGCCTTTGTGTTTGTGCAGTCAAGTTTGTCTCACAGGACAGTCTTCTTCAGCTAGCTCATGACAGACGATTGCAACTTTCAGCGCTGAGAGGTTGTCCAAAAGTGTGGCTTATGTGACTCGTTGGCGCAGTCGGCAGCGCGTCAGTCTCATAATCTGAAGGTCGTGAGTTCGAGCCTCACACGGGGCAGTCTCTGTCGTTTTGTAATGCTTCCTTTTTATATTATTGTTGTCTGCGTGAGGCTCAGGGTTTGGTAATGTCCTCATTTTAAACTGGAATGGCTCGTTTGGTTCCAACCATGCTGCCTGCGACCTGAAAGACAGCTTCACGTGGACCACGTGGCCTAATGGATAAGGCGTCCGACTTCGGATCGGAAGATTGAGGGTTCGAATCCCTTCGTGGTTGTGCTATTTTGGTATTGGTTGGCATACCGTAACCATACGCGAGTGGCCGCTGACTCTGTCTTCTGTCTTCTAAAGTCGATCCGAGATGACCGCCGTCTCCAGAAGGACTTACTCATGTATCCATGTTATGAACAATGTTATAGCAGGCCTTTGTGTTTGTGCAGTCAAGTTTGTCTCACAGGACAGTCTTCTTCAGCTAGCTCATGACAGACGATTGCAACTTTCAGCGCTGAGAGGTTGTCCAAAAGTGTGGCTTATGTGCCTCGTTGGCGCAGTCGGCAGCGCGTCAGTCTCATAATCTGAAGGTCGTGAGTTCGAGCCTCACACGGGGCAGTCTCTGTCGTTTTGTAATGCTTCCTTTTTATATTATTGTTGTCTGCGTGAGGCTCAGGGTTTGGTAATGTCCTCATTTTAAACTGGAATGGCTCGTTTGGTTCCAACCATGCTGCCTGCGACCTGAAAGACAGCTTCACGTGGACCACGTGGCCTAATGGATAAGGCGTCCGACTTCGGATCGGAAGATTGAGGGTTCGAATCCCTTCGTGGTTGTGCTATTTTGGTATTGGTTGGCATACCGTAACCATACGCGAGTGGCCGCTGACTCTGTCTTCTGTCTTCTAAAGTCGATCCGAGATGACCGCCGTCTCCAGAAGGACTTACTCATGTATCCATGTTATGAACAATGTTATAGCAGGCCTTTGTGTTTGTGCAGTCAAGTTTGTCTCACAGGACAGTCTTCTTCAGCTAGCTCATGACAGACGATTGCAACTTTCAGCGCTGAGAGGTTGTCCAAAAGTGTGGCTTATGTGCCTCGTTGGCGCAGTCGGCAGCGCGTCAGTCTCATAATCTGAAGGTCGTGAGTTCGAGCCTCACACGGGGCAGTCTCTGTCGTTTTGTAATGCTTCCTTTTTATATTATTGTTGTCTGCGTGAGGCTCAGGGTTTGGTAATGTCCTCATTTTAAACTGGAATGGCTCGTTTGGTTCCAACCATGCTGCCTGCGACCTGAAAGACAGCTTCACGTGGACCACGTGGCCTAATGGATAAGGCGTCCGACTTCGGATCGGAAGATTGAGGGTTCGAATCCCTTCGTGGTTGTGCTATTTTGGTATTGGTTGGCATACCGTAACCATACGCGAGTGGCCGCTGACTCTGTCTTCTGTCTTCTAAAGTCGATCCGAGATGACCGCCGTCTCCAGAAGGACTTACTCATGTATCCATGTTATGAACAATGTTATAGCAGGCCTTTGTGTTTGTGCAGTCAAGTTTGTCTCACAGGACAGTCTTCTTCAGCTAGCTCATGACAGACGATTGCAACTTTCAGCGCTGAGAGGTTGTCCAAAAGTGTGGCTTATGTGCCTCGTTGGCGCAGTCGGCAGCGCGTCAGTCTCATAATCTGAAGGTCGTGAGTTCGAGCCTCACACGGGGCAGTCTCTGTCGTTTTGTAATGCTTCCTTTTTATATTATTGTTGTCTGCGTGAGGCTCAGGGTTTGGTAATGTCCTCATTTTAAACTGGAATGGCTCGTTTGGTTCCAACCATGCTGCCTGCGACCTGAAAGACAGCTTCACGTGGACCACGTGGCCTAATGGATAAGGCGTCCGACTTCGGATCGGAAGATTGAGGGTTCGAATCCCTTCGTGGTTGTGCTATTTTGGTATTGGTTGGCATACCGTAACCATACGCGAGTGGCCGCTGACTCTGTCTTCTGTCTTCTAAAGTCGATCCGAGATGACCGCCGTCTCCAGAAGGACTTACTCATGTATCCATGTTATGAACAATGTTATAGCAGGCCTTTGTGTTTGTGCAGTCAAGTTTGTCTCACAGGACAGTCTTCTTCAGCTAGCTCATGACAGACGATTGCAACTTTCAGCGCTGAGAGGTTGTCCAAAAGTGTGGCTTATGTGCCTCGTTGGCGCAGTCGGCAGCGCGTCAGTCTCATAATCTGAAGGTCGTGAGTTCGAGCCTCACACGGGGCAGTCTCTGTCGTTTTGTAATGCTTCCTTTTTATATTATTGTTGTCTGCGTGAGGCTCAGGGTTTGGTAATGTCCTCATTTTAAACTGGAATGGCTCGTTTGGTTCCAACCATGCTGCCTGCGACCTGAAAGACAGCTTCACGTGGACCACGTGGCCTAATGGATAAGGCGTCCGACTTCGGATCGGAAGATTGAGGGTTCGAATCCCTTCGTGGTTGTGCTATTTTGGTATTGGTTGGCATACCGTAACCATACGCGAGTGGCCGCTGACTCTGTCTTCTGTCTTCTAAAGTCGATCCGAGATGACCGCCGTCTCCAGAAGGACTTACTCATGTATCCATGTTATGAACAATGTTATAGCAGGCCTTTGTGTTTGTGCAGTCAAGTTTGTCTCACAGGACAGTCTTCTTCAGCTAGCTCATGACAGACGATTGCAACTTTCAGCGCTGAGAGGTTGTCCAAAAGTGTGGCTTATGTGCCTCGTTGGCGCAGTCGGCAGCGCGTCAGTCTCATAATCTGAAGGTCGTGAGTTCGAGCCTCACACGGGGCAGTCTCTGTCGTTTTGTAATGCTTCCTTTTTATATTATTGTTGTCTGCGTGAGGCTCAGGGTTTGGTAATGTCCTCATTTTAAACTGGAATGGCTCGTTTGGTTCCAACCATGCTGCCTGCGACCTGAAAGACAGCTTCACGTGGACCACGTGGCCTAATGGATAAGGCGTCCGACTTCGGATCGGAAGATTGAGGGTTCGAATCCCTTCGTGGTTGTGCTATTTTGGTATTGGTTGGCATACCGTAACCATACGCGAGTGGCCGCTGACTCTGTCTTCTGTCTTCTAAAGTCGATCCGAGATGACCGCCGTCTCCAGAAGGACTTACTCATGTATCCATGTTATGAACAATGTTATAGCAGGCCTTTGTGTTTGTGCAGTCAAGTTTGTCTCACAGGACAGTCTTCTTCAGCTAGCTCATGACAGACGATTGCAACTTTCAGCGCTGAGAGGTTGTCCAAAAGTGTGGCTTATGTGCCTCGTTGGCGCAGTCGGCAGCGCGTCAGTCTCATAATCTGAAGGTCGTGAGTTCGAGCCTCACACGGGGCAGTCTCTGTCGTTTTGTAATGCTTCCTTTTTATATTATTGTTGTCTGCGTGAGGCTCAGGGTTTGGTAATGTCCTCATTTTAAACTGGAATGGCTCGTTTGGTTCCAACCATGCTGCCTGCGACCTGAAAGACAGCTTCACGTGGACCACGTGGCCTAATGGATAAGGCGTCCGACTTCGGATCGGAAGATTGAGGGTTCGAATCCCTTCGTGGTTGTGCTATTTTGGTATTGGTTGGCATACCGTAACCATACGCGAGTGGCCGCTGACTCTGTCTTCTGTCTTCTAAAGTCGATCCGAGATGACCGCCGTCTCCAGAAGGACTTACTCATGTATCCATGTTATGAACAATGTTATAGCAGGCCTTTGTGTTTGTGCAGTCAAGTTTGTCTCACAGGACAGTCTTCTTCAGCTAGCTCATGACAGACGATTGCAACTTTCAGCGCTGAGAGGTTGTCCAAAAGTGTGGCTTATGTGCCTCGTTGGCGCAGTCGGCAGCGCGTCAGTCTCATAATCTGAAGGTCGTGAGTTCGAGCCTCACACGGGGCAGTCTCTGTCGTTTTGTAATGCTTCCTTTTTATATTATTGTTGTCTGCGTGAGGCTCAGGGTTTGGTAATGTCCTCATTTTAAACTGGAATGGCTCGTTTGGTTCCAACCATGCTGCCTGCGACCTGAAAGACAGCTTCACGTGGACCACGTGGCCTAATGGATAAGGCGTCCGACTTCGGATCGGAAGATTGAGGGTTCGAATCCCTTCGTGGTTGTGCTATTTTGGTATTGGTTGGCATACCGTAACCATACGCGAGTGGCCGCTGACTCTGTCTTCTGTCTTCTAAAGTCGATCCGAGATGACCGCCGTCTCCAGAAGGACTTACTCATGTATCCATGTTATGAACAATGTTATAGCAGGCCTTTGTGTTTGTGCAGTCAAGTTTGTCTCACAGGACAGTCTTCTTCAGCTAGCTCATGACAGACGATTGCAACTTTCAGCGCTGAGAGGTTGTCCAAAAGTGTGGCTTATGTGCCTCGTTGGCGCAGTCGGCAGCGCGTCAGTCTCATAATCTGAAGGTCGTGAGTTCGAGCCTCACACGGGGCAGTCTCTGTCGTTTTGTAATGCTTCCTTTTTATATTATTGTTGTCTGCGTGAGGCTCAGGGTTTGGTAATGTCCTCATTTTAAACTGGAATGGCTCGTTTGGTTCCAACCATGCTGCCTGCGACCTGAAAGACAGCTTCACGTGGACCACGTGGCCTAATGGATAAGGCGTCCGACTTCGGATCGGAAGATTGAGGGTTCGAATCCCTTCGTGGTTGTGCTATTTTGGTATTGGTTGGCATACCGTAACCATACGCGAGTGGCCGCTGACTCTGTCTTCTGTCTTCTAAAGTCGATCCGAGATGACCGCCGTCTCCAGAAGGACTTACTCATGTATCCATGTTATGAACAATGTTATAGCAGGCCTTTGTGTTTGTGCAGTCAAGTTTGTCTCACAGGACAGTCTTCTTCAGCTAGCTCATGACAGACGATTGCAACTTTCAGCGCTGAGAGGTTGTCCAAAAGTGTGGCTTATGTGCCTCGTTGGCGCAGTCGGCAGCGCGTCAGTCTCATAATCTGAAGGTCGTGAGTTCGAGCCTCACACGGGGCAGTCTCTGTCGTTTTGTAATGCTTCCTTTTTATATTATTGTTGTCTGCGTGAGGCTCAGGGTTTGGTAATGTCCTCATTTTAAACTGGAATGGCTCGTTTGGTTCCAACCATGCTGCCTGCGACCTGAAAGACAGCTTCACGTGGACCACGTGGCCTAATGGATAAGGCGTCCGACTTCGGATCGGAAGATTGAGGTTTCGAATCCCTTCGTGGTTGTGCTATTTTTGTATTGGTTGGCATACCGTAACCATACGCGAGTGGCCGCTGACTCTGTCTTCTGTCTTCTAAAGTCGATCCGAGATGACCGCCGTCTCCAGAAGGACTTACTCATGTATCCATGTTATGAACAATGTTATAGCAGGCCTTTGTGTTTGTGCAGTCAAGTTTGTCTCACAGGACAGTCTTCTTCAGCTAGCTCATGACAGACGATTGCAACTTTCAGCGCTGAGAGGTTGTCCAAAAGTGTGGCTTATGTGCCTCGTTGGCGCAGTCGGCAGCGCGTCAGTCTCATAATCTGAAGGTCGTGAGTTCGAGCCTCACACGGGGCAGTCTCTGTCGTTTTGTAATGCTTCCTTTTTATATTATTGTTGTCTGCGTGAGGCTCAGGGTTTGGTAATGTCCTCATTTTAAACTGGAATGGCTCGTTTGGTTCCAACCATGCTGCCTGCGACCTGAAAGACAGCTTCACGTGGACCACGTGGCCTAATGGATAAGGCGTCCGACTTCGGATCGGAAGATTGAGGGTTCGAATCCCTTCGTGGTTGTGCTATTTTGGTATTGGTTGGCATACCGTAACCATACGCGAGTGGCCGCTGACTCTGTCTTCTGTCTTCTAAAGTCGATCCGAGATGACCGCCGTCTCCAGAAGGACTTACTCATGTATCCATGTTATGAACAATGTTATAGCAGGCCTTTGTGTTTGTGCAGTCAAGTTTGTCTCACAGGACAGTCTTCTTCAGCTAGCTCATGACAGACGATTGCAACTTTCAGCGCTGAGAGGTTGTCCAAAAGTGTGGCTTATGTGCCTCGTTGGCGCAGTCGGCAGCGCGTCAGTCTCATAATCTGAAGGTCGTGAGTTCGAGCCTCACACGGGGCAGTCTCTGTCGTTTTGTAATGCTTCCTTTTTATATTATTGTTGTCTGCGTGAGGCTCAGGGTTTGGTAATGTCCTCATTTTAAACTGGAATGGATCGTTTGGTTCCAACCATGCTGCCTGCGACCTGAAAGACAGCTTCACGTGGACCACGTGGCCTAATGGATAAGGCGTCCGACTTCGGATCGGAAGATTGAGGGTTCGAATCCCTTCGTGGTTGTGCTATTTTGGTATTGGTTGGCATACCGTAACCATACGCGAGTGGCCGCTGACTCTGTCTTCTGTCTTCTAAAGTCGATCCGAGATGACCGCCGTCTCCAGAAGGACTTACTCATGTATCCATGTTATGAACAATGTTATAGCAGGCCTTTGTGTTTGTGCAGTCAAGTTTGTCTCACAGGACAGTCTTCTTCAGCTAGCTCATGACAGACGATTGCAACTTTCAGCGCTGAGAGGTTGTCCAAAAGTGTGGCTTATGTGCCTCGTTGGCGCAGTCGGCAGCGCGTCAGTCTCATAATCTGAAGGTCGTGAGTTCGAGCCTCACACGGGGCAGTCTCTGTCGTTTTGTAATGCTTCCTTTTTATATTATTGTTGTCTGCGTGAGGCTCAGGGTTTGGTAATGTCCTCATTTTAAACTGGAATGGCTCGTTTGGTTCCAACCATGCTGCCTGCGACCTGAAAGACAGCTTCACGTGGACCACGTGGCCTAATGGATAAGGCGTCCGACTTCGGATCGGAAGATTGAGGGTTCGAATCCCTTCGTGGTTGTGCTATTTTGGTATTGGTTGGCATACCGTAACCATACGCGAGTGGCCGCTGACTCTGTCTTCTGTCTTCTAAAGTCGATCCGAGATGACCGCCGTCTCCAGAAGGACTTACTCATGTATCCATGTTATGAACAATGTTATAGCAGGCCTTTGTGTTTGTGCAGTCAAGTTTGTCTCACAGGACAGTCTTCTTCAGCTAGCTCATGACAGACGATTGCAACTTTCAGCGCTGAGAGGTTGTCCAAAAGTGTGGCTTATGTGCCTCGTTGGCGCAGTCGGCAGCGCGTCAGTCTCATAATCTGAAGGTCGTGAGTTCGAGCCTCACACGGGGCAGTCTCTGTCGTTTTGTAATGCTTCCTTTTTATATTATTGTTGTCTGCGTGAGGCTCAGGGTTTGGTAATGTCCTCATTTTAAACTGGAATGGCTCGTTTGGTTCCAACCATGCTGCCTGCGACCTGAAAGACAGCTTCACGTGGACCACGTGGCCTAATGGATAAGGCGTCCGACTTCGGATCGGAAGATTGAGGGTTCGAATCCCTTCGTGGTTGTGCTATTTTGGTATTGGTTGGCATACCGTAACCATACGCGAGTGGCCGCTGACTCTGTCTTCTGTCTTCTAAAGTCGATCCGAGATGACCGCCGTCTCCAGAAGGACTTACTCATGTATCCATGTTATGAACAATGTTATAGCAGGCCTTTGTGTTTGTGCAGTCAAGTTTGTCTCACAGGACAGTCTTCTTCAGCTAGCTCATGACAGACGATTGCAACTTTCAGCGCTGAGAGGTTGTCCAAAAGTGTGGCTTATGTGCCTCGTTGGCGCAGTCGGCAGCGCGTCAGTCTCATAATCTGAAGGTCGTGAGTTCGAGCCTCACACGGGGCAGTCTCTGTCGTTTTGTAATGCTTCCTTTTTATATTATTGTTGTCTGCGTGAGGCTCAGAGTTTGGTAATGTCCTCATTTTAAACTGGAATGGCTCGTTTGGTTCCAACCATGCTGCCTGCGACCTGAAAGACAGCTTCACGTGGACCACGTGGCCTAATGGATAAGGCGTCCGACTTCGGATCGGAAGATTGAGGGTTCGAATCCCTTCGTGGTTGTGCTATTTTGGTATTGGTTGGCATACCGTAACCATACGCGAGTGGCCGCTGACTCTGTCTTCTGTCTTCTAAAGTCGATCCGAGATGACCGCCGTCTCCAGAAGGACTTACTCATGTATCCATGTTATGAACAATGTTATAGCAGGCCTTTGTGTTTGTGCAGTCAAGTTTGTCTCACAGGACAGTCTTCTTCAGCTAGCTCATGACAGACGATTGCAACTTTCAGCGCTGAGAGGTTGTCCAAAAGTGTGGCTTATGTGCCTCGTTGGCGCAGTCGGCAGCGCGTCAGTCTCATAATCTGAAGGTCGTGAGTTCGAGCCTCACACGGGGCAGTCTCTGTCGTTTTGTAATGCTTCCTTTTTATATTATTGTTGTCTGCGTGAGGCTCAGGGTTTGGTAATGTCCTCATTTTAAACTGGAATGGCTCGTTTGGTTCCAACCATGCTGCCTGCGACCTGAAAGACAGCTTCACGTGGACCACGTGGCCTAATGGATAAGGCGTCCGACTTCGGATCGGAAGATTGAGGGTTCGAATCCCTTCGTGGTTGTGCTATTTTGGTATTGGTTGGCATACCGTAACCATACGCGAGTGGCCGCTGACTCTGTCTTCTGTCTTCTAAAGTCGATCCGAGATGACCGCCGTCTCCAGAAGGACTTACTCATGTATCCATGTTATGAACAATGTTATAGCAGGCCTTTGTGTTTGTGCAGTCAAGTTTGTCTCACAGGACAGTCTTCTTCAGCTAGCTCATGACAGACGATTGCAACTTTCAGCGCTGAGAGGTTGTCCAAAAGTGTGGCTTATGTGCCTCGTTGGCGCAGTCGGCAGCGCGACAGTCTCATAATCTGAAGGTCGTGAGTTCGAGCCTCACACGGGGCAGTCTCTGTCGTTTTGTAATGCTTCCTTTTTATATTATTGTTGTCTGCGTGAGGCTCAGGGTTTGGTAATGTCCTCATTTTAAACTGGAATGGCTCGTTTGGTTCCAACCATGCTGCCTGCGACCTGAAAGACAGCTTCACGTGGACCACGTGGCCTAATGGATAAGGCGTCCGACTTCGGATCGGAAGATTGAGGGTTCGAATCCCTTCGTGGTTGTGCTATTTTGGTATTGGTTGGCATACCGTAACCATACGCGAGTGGCCGCTGACTCTGTCTTCTGTCTTCTAAAGTCGATCCGAGATGACCGCCGTCTCCAGAAGGACTTACTCATGTATCCATGTTATGAACAATGTTATAGCAGGCCTTTGTGTTTGTGCAGTCAAGTTTGTCTCACAGGACAGTCTTCTTCAGCTAGCTCATGACAGACGATTGCAACTTTCAGCGCTGAGAGGTTGTCCAAAAGTGTGGCTTATGTGCCTCGTTGGCGCAGTCGGCAGCGCGTCAGTCTCATAATCTGAAGGTCGTGAGTTCGAGCCTCACACGGGGCAGTCTCTGTCGTTTTGTAATGCTTCCTTTTTATATTATTGTTGTCTGCGTGAGGCTCAGGGTTTGGTAATGTCCTCATTTTAAACTGGAATGGCTCGTTTGGTTCCAACCATGCTGCCTGCGACCTGAAAGACAGCTTCACGTGGACCACGTGGCCTAATGGATAAGGCGTCCGACTTCGGATCGGAAGATTGAGGGTTCGAATCCCTTCGTGGTTGTGCTATTTTGGTATTGGTTGGCATACCGTAACCATACGCGAGTGGCCGCTGACTCTGTCTTCTGTCTTCTAAAGTCGATCCGAGATGACCGCCGTCTCCAGAAGGACTTACTCATGTATCCATGTTATGAACAATGTTATAGCAGGCCTTTGTGTTTGTGCAGTCAAGTTTGTCTCACAGGACAGTCTTCTTCAGCTAGCTCATGACAGACGATTGCAACTTTCAGCGCTGAGAGGTTGTCCAAAAGTGTGGCTTATGTGCCTCGTTGGCGCAGTCGGCAGCGCGTCAGTCTCATAATCTGAAGGTCGTGAGTTCGAGCCTCACACGGGGCAGTCTCTGTCGTTTTGTAATGCTTCCTTTTTATATTATTGTTGTCTGCGTGAGGCTCAGGGTTTGGTAATGTCCTCATTTTAAACTGGAATGGCTCGTTTGGTTCCAACCATGCTGCCTGCGACCTGAAAGACAGCTTCACGTGGACCACGTGGCCTAATGGATAAGGCGTCCGACTTCGGATCGGAAGATTGAGGGTTCGAATCCCTTCGTGGTTGTGCTATTTTGGTATTGGTTGGCATACCGTAACCATACGCGAGTGGCCGCTGACTCTGTCTTCTGTCTTCTAAAGTCGATCCGAGATGACCGCCGTCTCCAGAAGGACTTACTCATGTATCCATGTTATGAACAATGTTATAGCAGGCCTTTGTGTTTGTGCAGTCAAGTTTGTCTCACAGGACAGTCTTCTTCAGCTAGCTCATGACAGACGATTGCAACTTTCAGCGCTGAGAGGTTGTCCAAAAGTGTGGCTTATGTGCCTCGTTGGCGCAGTCGGCAGCGCGTCAGTCTCATAATCTGAAGGTCGTGAGTTCGAGCCTCACACGGGGCAGTCTCTGTCGTTTTGTAATGCTTCCTTTTTATATTATTTTTGTCTGCGTGAGGCTCAGGGTTTGGTAATGTCCTCATTTTAAACTGGAATGGCTCGTTTGGTTCCAACCATGCTGCCTGCGACCTGAAAGACAGCTTCACGTGGACCACGTGGCCTAATGGATAAGGCGTCCGACTTCGGATCGGAAGATTGAGGGTTCGAATCCCTTCGTGGTTGTGCTATTTTGGTATTGGTTGGCATACCGTAACCATACGCGAGTGGCCGCTGACTCTGTCTTCTGTCTTCTAAAGTCGATCCGAGATGACCGCCGTCTCCAGAAGGACTTACTCATGTATCCATGTTATGAACAATGTTATAGCAGGCCTTTGTGTTTGTGCAGTCAAGTTTGTCTCACAGGACAGTCTTCTTCAGCTAGCTCATGACAGACGATTGCAACTTTCAGCGCTGAGAGGTTGTCCAAAAGTGTGGCTTATGTGCCTCGTTGGCGCAGTCGGCAGCGCGTCAGTCTCATAATCTGAAGGTCGTGAGTTCGAGCCTCACACGGGGCAGTCTCTGTCGTTTTGTAATGCTTCCTTTTTATATTATTGTTGTCTGCGTGAGGCTCAGGGTTTGGTAATGTCCTCATTTTAAACTGGATTGGCTCGTTTGGTTCCAACCATGCTGCCTGCGACCTGAAAGACAGCTTCACGTGGACCACGTGGCCTAATGGATAAGGCGTCCGACTTCGGATCGGAAGATTGAGGGTTCGAATCCCTTCGTGGTTGTGCTATTTTGGTATTGGTTGGCATACCGTAACCATACGCGAGTGGCCGCTGACTCTGTCTTCTGTCTTCTAAAGTCGATCCGAGATGACCGCCGTCTCCAGAAGGACTTACTCATGTATCCATGTTATGAACAATGTTATAGCAGGCCTTTGTGTTTGTGCAGTCAAGTTTGTCTCACAGGACAGTCTTCTTCAGCTAGCTCATGACAGACGATTGCAACTTTCAGCGCTGAGAGGTTGTCCAAAAGTGTGGCTTATGTGCCTCGTTGGCGCAGTCGGCAGCGCGTCAGTCTCATAATCTGAAGGTCGTGAGTTCGAGCCTCACACGGGGCAGTCTCTGTCGTTTTGTAATGCTTCCTTTTTATATTATTGTTGTCTGCGTGAGGCTCAGGGTTTGGTAATGTCCTCATTTTAAACTGGAATGGCTCGTTTGGTTCCAACCATGCTGCCTGCGACCTGAAAGACAGCTTCACGTGGACCACGTGGCCTAATGGATAAGGCGTCCGACTTCGGATCGGAAGATTGAGGGTTCGAATCCCTTCGTGGTTGTGCTATTTTGGTATTGGTTGGCATACCGTAACCATACGCGAGTGGCCGCTGACTCTGTCTTCTGTCTTCTAAAGTCGATCCGAGATGACCGCCGTCTCCAGAAGGACTTACTCATGTATCCATGTTATGAACAATGTTATAGCAGGCCTTTGTGTTTGTGCAGTCAAGTTTGTCTCACAGGACAGTCTTCTTCAGCTAGCTCATGACAGACGATTGCAACTTTCAGCGCTGAGAGGTTGTCCAAAAGTGTGGCTTATGTGCCTCGTTGGCGCAGTCGGCAGCGCGTCAGTCTCATAATCTGAAGGTCGTGAGTTCGAGCCTCACACGGGGCAGTCTCTGTCGTTTTGTAATGCTTCCTTTTTATATTATTGTTGTCTGCGTGAGGCTCAGGGTTTGGTAATGTCCTCATTTTAAACTGGAATGGCTCGTTTGGTTCCAACCATGCTGCCTGCGACCTGAAAGACAGCTTCACGTGGACCACGTGGCCTAATGGATAAGGCGTCCGACTTCGGATCGGAAGATTGAGGGTTCGAATCCCTTCGTGGTTGTGCTATTTTGGTATTGGTTGGCATACCGTAACCATACGCGAGTGGCCGCTGACTCTGTCTTCTGTCTTCTAAAGTCGATCCGAGATGACCGCCGTCTCCAGAAGGACTTACTCATGTATCCATGTTATGAACAATGTTATAGCAGGCCTTTGTGTTTGTGCAGTCAAGTTTGTCTCACAGGACAGTCTTCTTCAGCTAGCTCATGACAGACGATTGCAACTTTCAGCGCTGAGAGGTTGTCCAAAAGTGTGGCTTATGTGCCTCGTTGGCGCAGTCGGCAGCGCGTCAGTCTCATAATCTGAAGGTCGTGAGTTCGAGCCTCACACGGGGCAGTCTCTGTCGTTTTGTAATGCTTCCTTTTTATATTATTGTTGTCTGCGTGAGGCTCAGGGTTTGGTAATGTCCTCATTTTAAACTGGAATGGCTCGTTTGGTTCCAACCATGCTGCCTGCGACCTGAAAGACAGCTTCACGTGGACCACGTGGCCTAATGGATAAGGCGTCCGACTTCGGATCGGAAGATTGAGGGTTCGAATCCCTTCGTGGTTGTGCTATTTTGGTATTGGTTGGCATACCGTAACCATACGCGAGTGGCCGCTGACTCTGTCTTCTGTCTTCTAAAGTCGATCCGAGATGACCGCCGTCTCCAGAAGGACTTACTCATGTATCCATGTTATGAACAATGTTATAGCAGGCCTTTGTGTTTGTGCAGTCAAGTTTGTCTCACAGGACAGTCTTCTTCAGCTAGCTCATGACAGACGATTGCAACTTTCAGCGCTGAGAGGTTGTCCAAAAGTGTGGCTTATGTGCCTCGTTGGCGCAGTCGGCAGCGCGTCAGTCTCATAATCTGAAGGTCGTGAGTTCGAGCCTCACACGGGGCAGTCTCTGTCGTTTTGTAATGCTTCCTTTTTATATTATTGTTGTCTGCGTGAGGCTCAGGGTTTGGTAATGTCCTCATTTTAAACTGGAATGGCTCGTTTGGTTCCAACCATGCTGCCTGCGACCTGAAAGACAGCTTCACGTGGACCACGTGGCCTAATGGATAAGGCGTCCGACTTCGGATCGGAAGATTGAGGGTTCGAATCCCTTCGTGGTTGTGCTATTTTGGTATTGGTTGGCATACCGTAACCATACGCGAGTGGCCGCTGACTCTGTCTTCTGTCTTCTAAAGTCGATCCGAGATGACCGCCGTCTCCAGAAGGACTTACTCATGTATCCATGTTATGAACAATGTTATAGCAGGCCTTTGTGTTTGTGCAGTCAAGTTTGTCTCACAGGACAGTCTTCTTCAGCTAGCTCATGACAGACGATTGCAACTTTCAGCGCTGAGAGGTTGTCCAAAAGTGTGGCTTATGTGCCTCGTTGGCGCAGTCGGCAGCGCGTCAGTCTCATAATCTGAAGGTCGTGAGTTCGAGCCTCACACGGGGCAGTCTCTGTCGTTTTGTAATGCTTCCTTTTTATATTATTGTTGTCTGCGTGAGGCTCAGGGTTTGGTAATGTCCTCATTTTAAACTGGAATGGCTCGTTTGGTTCCAACCATGCTGCCTGCGACCTGAAAGACAGCTTCACGTGGACCACGTGGCCTAATGGATAAGGCGTCCGACTTCGGATCGGAAGATTGAGGGTTCGAATCCCTTCGTGGTTGTGCTATTTTGGTATTGGTTGGCATACCGTAACCATACGCGAGTGGCCGCTGACTCTGTCTTCTGTCTTCTAAAGTCGATCCGAGATGACCGCCGTCTCCAGAAGGACTTACTCATGTATCCATGTTATGAACAATGTTATAGCAGGCCTTTGTGTTTGTGCAGTCAAGTTTGTCTCACAGGACAGTCTTCTTCAGCTAGCTCATGACAGACGATTGCAACTTTCAGCGCTGAGAGGTTGTCCAAAAGTGTGGCTTATGTGCCTCGTTGGCGCAGTCGGCAGCGCGTCAGTCTCATAATCTGAAGGTCGTGAGTTCGAGCCTCACACGGGGCAGTCTCTGTCGTTTTGTAATGCTTCCTTTTTATATTATTGTTGTCTGCGTGAGGCTCAGGGTTTGGTAATGTCCTCATTTTAAACTGGAATGGCTCGTTTGGTTCCAACCATGCTGCCTGCGACCTGAAAGACAGCTTCACGTGGACCACGTGGCCTAATGGATAAGGCGTCCGACTTCGGATCGGAAGATTGAGGGTTCGAATCCCTTCGTGGTTGTGCTATTTTGGTATTGGTTGGCATACCGTAACCATACGCGAGTGGCCGCTGACTCTGTCTTCTGTCTTCTAAAGTCGATCCGAGATGACCGCCGTCTCCAGAAGGACTTACTCATGTATCCATGTTATGAACAATGTTATAGCAGGCCTTTGTGTTTGTGCAGTCAAGTTTGTCTCACAGGACAGTCTTCTTCAGCTAGCTCATGACAGACGATTGCAACTTTCAGCGCTGAGAGGTTGTCCAAAAGTGTGGCTTATGTGCCTCGTTGGCGCAGTCGGCAGCGCGTCAGTCTCATAATCTGAAGGTCGTGAGTTCGAGCCTCACACGGGGCAGTCTCTGTCGTTTTGTAATGCTTCCTTTTTATATTATTGTTGTCTGCGTGAGGCTCAGGGTTTGGTAATGTCCTCATTTTAAACTGGAATGGCTCGTTTGGTTCCAACCATGCTGCCTGCGACCTGAAAGACAGCTTCACGTGGACCACGTGGCCTAATGGATAAGGCGTCCGACTTCGGATCGGAAGATTGAGGGTTCGAATCCCTTCGTGGTTGTGCTATTTTGGTATTGGTTGGCATACCGTAACCATACGCGAGTGGCCGCTGACTCTGTCTTCTGTCTTCTAAAGTCGATCCGAGATGACCGCCGTCTCCAGAAGGACTTACTCATGTATCCATGTTATGAACAATGTTATAGCAGGCCTTTGTGTTTGTGCAGTCAAGTTTGTCTCACAGGACAGTCTTCTTCAGCTAGCTCATGACAGACGATTGCAACTTTCAGCGCTGAGAGGTTGTCCAAAAGTGTGGCTTATGTGCCTCGTTGGCGCAGTCGGCAGCGCGTCAGTCTCATAATCTGAAGGTCGTGAGTTCGAGCCTCACACGGGGCAGTCTCTGTCGTTTTGTAATGCTTCCTTTTTATATTATTGTTGTCTGCGTGAGGCTCAGGGTTTGGTAATGTCCTCATTTTAAACTGGAATGGCTCGTTTGGTTCCAACCATGCTGCCTGCGACCTGAAAGACAGCTTCACGTGGACCACGTGGCCTAATGGATAAGGCGTCCGACTTCGGATCGGAAGATTGAGGGTTCGAATCCCTTCGTGGTTGTGCTATTTTGGTATTGGTTGGCATACCGTAACCATACGCGAGTGGCCGCTGACTCTGTCTTCTGTCTTCTAAAGTCGATCCGAGATGACCGCCGTCTCCAGAAGGACTTACTCATGTATCCATGTTATGAACAATGTTATAGCAGGCCTTTGTGTTTGTGCAGTCAAGTTTGTCTCACAGGACAGTCTTCTTCAGCTAGCTCATGACAGACGATTGCAACTTTCAGCGCTGAGAGGTTGTCCAAAAGTGTGGCTTATGTGCCTCGTTGGCGCAGTCGGCAGCGCGTCAGTCTCATAATCTGAAGGTCGTGAGTTCGAGCCTCACACGGGGCAGTCTCTGTCGTTTTGTAATGCTTCCTTTTTATATTATTGTTGTCTGCGTGAGGCTCAGGGTTTGGTAATGTCCTCATTTTAAACTGGAATGGCTCGTTTGGTTCCAACCATGCTGCCTGCGACCTGAAAGACAGCTTCACGTGGACCACGTGGCCTAATGGATAAGGCGTCCGACTTCGGATCGGAAGATTGAGGGTTCGAATCCCTTCGTGGTTGTGCTATTTTGGTATTGGTTGGCATACCGTAACCATACGCGAGTGGCCGCTGACTCTGTCTTCTGTCTTCTAAAGTCGATCCGAGATGACCGCCGTCTCCAGAAGGACTTACTCATGTATCCATGTTATGAACAATGTTATAGCAGGCCTTTGTGTTTGTGCAGTCAAGTTTGTCTCACAGGACAGTCTTCTTCAGCTAGCTCATGACAGACGATTGCAACTTTCAGCGCTGAGAGGTTGTCCAAAAGTGTGGCTTATGTGCCTCGTTGGCGCAGTCGGCAGCGCGTCAGTCTCATAATCTGAAGGTCGTGAGTTCGAGCCTCACACGGGGCAGTCTCTGTCGTTTTGTAATGCTTCCTTTTTATATTATTGTTGTCTGCGTGAGGCTCAGGGTTTGGTAATGTCCTCATTTTAAACTGGAATGGCTCGTTTGGTTCCAACCATGCTGCCTGCGACCTGAAAGACAGCTTCACGTGGACCACGTGGCCTAATGGATAAGGCGTCCGACTTCGGATCGGAAGATTGAGGGTTCGAATCCCTTCGTGGTTGTGCTATTTTGGTATTGGTTGGCATACCGTAACCATACGCGAGTGGCCGCTGACTCTGTCTTCTGTCTTCTAAAGTCGATCCGAGATGACCGCCGTCTCCAGAAGGACTTACTCATGTATCCATGTTATGAACAATGTTATAGCAGGCCTTTGTGTTTGTGCAGTCAAGTTTGTCTCACAGGACAGTCTTCTTCAGCTAGCTCATGACAGACGATTGCAACTTTCAGCGCTGAGAGGTTGTCCAAAAGTGTGGCTTATGTGCCTCGTTGGCGCAGTCGGCAGCGCGTCAGTCTCATAATCTGAAGGTCGTGAGTTCGAGCCTCACACGGGGCAGTCTCTGTCGTTTTGTAATGCTTCCTTTTTATATTATTGTTGTCTGCGTGAGGCTCAGGGTTTGGTAATGTCCTCATTTTAAACTGGAATGGCTCGTTTGGTTCCAACCATGCTGCCTGCGACCTGAAAGACAGCTTCACGTGGACCACGTGGCCTAATGGATAAGGCGTCCGACTTCGGATCGGAAGATTGAGGGTTCGAATCCCTTCGTGGTTGTGCTATTTTGATATTGGTTGGCATACCGTAACCATACGCGAGTGGCCGCTGACTCTGTCTTCTGTCTTCTAAAGTCGATCCGAGATGACCGCCGTCTCCAGAAGGACTTACTCATGTATCCATGTTATGAACAATGTTATAGCAGGCCTTTGTGTTTGTGCAGTCAAGTTTGTCTCACAGGACAGTCTTCTTCAGCTAGCTCATGACAGACGATTGCAACTTTCAGCGCTGAGAGGTTGTCCAAAAGTGTGGCTTATGTGCCTCGTTGGCGCAGTCGGCAGCGCGTCAGTCTCATAATCTGAAGGTCGTGAGTTCGAGCCTCACACGGGGCAGTCTCTGTCGTTTTGTAATGCTTCCTTTTTATATTATTGTTGTCTGCGTGAGGCTCAGGGTTTGGTAATGTCCTCATTTTAAACTGGAATGGCTCGTTTGGTTCCAACCATGCTGCCTGCGACCTGAAAGACAGCTTCACGTGGACCACGTGGCCTAATGGATAAGGCGTCCGACTTCGGATCGGAAGATTGAGGGTTCGAATCCCTTCGTGGTTGTGCTATTTTGGTATTGGTTGGCATACCGTAACCATACGCGAGTGGCCGCTGACTCTGTCTTCTGTCTTCTAAAGTCGATCCGAGATGACCGCCGTCTCCAGAAGGACTTACTCATGTATCCATGTTATGAACAATGTTATAGCAGGCCTTTGTGTTTGTGCAGTCAAGTTTGTCTCACAGGACAGTCTTCTTCAGCTAGCTCATGACAGACGATTGCAACTTTCAGCGCTGAGAGGTTGTCCAAAAGTGTGGCTTATGTGCCTCGTTGGCGCAGTCGGCAGCGCGTCAGTCTCATAATCTGAAGGTCGTGAGTTCGAGCCTCACACGGGGCAGTCTCTGTCGTTTTGTAATGCTTCCTTTTTATATTATTGTTGTCTGCGTGAGGCTCAGGGTTTGGTAATGTCCTCATTTTAAACTGGAATGGCTCGTTTGGTTCCAACCATGCTGCCTGCGACCTGACAGACAGCTTCACGTGGACCACGTGGCCTAATGGATAAGGCGTCCGACTTCGGATCGGAAGATTGAGGGTTCGAATCCCTTCGTGGTTGTGCTATTTTGGTATTGGTTGGCATACCGTAACCATACGCGAGTGGCCGCTGACTCTGTCTTCTGTCTTCTAAAGTCGATCCGAGATGACCGCCGTCTCCAGAAGGACTTACTCATGTATCCATGTTATGAACAATGTTATAGCAGGCCTTTGTGTTTGTGCAGTCAAGTTTGTCTCACAGGACAGTCTTCTTCAGCTAGCTCATGACAGACGATTGCAACTTTCAGCGCTGAGAGGTTGTCCAAAAGTGTGGCTTATGTGCCTCGTTGGCGCAGTCGGCAGCGCGTCAGTCTCATAATCTGAAGGTCGTGAGTTCGAGCCTCACACGGGGCAGTCTCTGTCGTTTTGTAATGCTTCCTTTTTATATTATTGTTGTCTGCGTGAGGCTCAGGGTTTGGTAATGTCCTCATTTTAAACTGGAATGGCTCGTTTGGTTCCAACCATGCTGCCTGCGACCTGAAAGACAGCTTCACGTGGACCACGTGGCCTAATGGATAAGGCGTCCGACTTCGGATCGGAAGATTGAGGGTTCGAATCCCTTCGTGGTTGTGCTATTTTGGTATTGGTTGGCATACCGTAACCATACGCGAGTGGCCGCTGACTCTGTCTTCTGTCTTCTAAAGTCGATCCGAGATGACCGCCGTCTCCAGAAGGACTTACTCATGTATCCATGTTATGAACAATGTTATAGCAGGCCTTTGTGTTTGTGCAGTCAAGTTTGTCTCACAGGACAGTCTTCTTCAGCTAGCTCATGACAGACGATTGCAACTTTCAGCGCTGAGAGGTTGTCCAAAAGTGTGGCTTATGTGCCTCGTTGGCGCAGTCGGCAGCGCGTCAGTCTCATAATCTGAAGGTCGTGAGTTCGAGCCTCACACGGGGCAGTCTCTGTCGTTTTGTAATGCTTCCTTTTTATATTATTGTTGTCTGCGTGAGGCTCAGGGTTTGGTAATGTCCTCATTTTAAACTGGAATGGCTCGTTTGGTTCCAACCATGCTGCCTGCGACCTGAAAGACAGCTTCACGTGGACCACGTGGCCTAATGGATAAGGCGTCCGACTTCGGATCGGAAGATTGAGGGTTCGAATCCCTTCGTGGTTGTGCTATTTTGGTATTGGTTGGCATACCGTAACCATACGCGAGTGGCCGCTGACTCTGTCTTCTGTCTTCTAAAGTCGATCCGAGATGACCGCCGTCTCCAGAAGGACTTACTCATGTATCCATGTTATGAACAATGTTATAGCAGGCCTTTGTGTTTGTGCAGTCAAGTTTGTCTCACAGGACAGTCTTCTTCAGCTAGCTCATGACAGACGATTGCAACTTTCAGCGCTGAGAGGTTGTCCAAAAGTGTGGCTTATGTGCCTCGTTGGCGCAGTCGGCAGCGCGTCAGTCTCATAATCTGAAGGTCGTGAGTTCGAGCCTCACACGGGGCAGTCTCTGTCGTTTTGTAATGCTTCCTTTTTATATTATTGTTGTCTGCGTGAGGCTCAGGGTTTGGTAATGTCCTCATTTTAAACTGGAATGGCTCGTTTGGTTCCAACCATGCTGCCTGCGACCTGAAAGACAGCTTCACGTGGACCACGTGGCCTAATGGATAAGGCGTCCGACTTCGGATCGGAAGATTGAGGGTTCGAATCCCTTCGTGGTTGTGCTATTTTGGTATTGGTTGGCATACCGTAACCATACGCGAGTGGCCGCTGACTCTGTCTTCTGTCTTCTAAAGTCGATCCGAGATGACCGCCGTCTCCAGAAGGACTTACTCATGTATCCATGTTATGAACAATGTTATAGCAGGCCTTTGTGTTTGTGCAGTCAAGTTTGTCTCACAGGACAGTCTTCTTCAGCTAGCTCATGACAGACGATTGCAACTTTCAGCGCTGAGAGGTTGTCCAAAAGTGTGGCTTATGTGCCTCGTTGGCGCAGTCGGCAGCGCGTCAGTCTCATAATCTGAAGGTCGTGAGTTCGAGCCTCACACGGGGCAGTCTCTGTCGTTTTGTAATGCTTCCTTTTTATATTATTGTTGTCTGCGTGAGGCTCAGGGTTTGGTAATGTCCTCATTTTAAACTGGAATGGCTCGTTTGGTTCCAACCATGCTGCCTGCGACCTGAAAGACAGCTTCACGTGGACCACGTGGCCTAATGGATAAGGCGTCCGACTTCGGATCGGAAGATTGAGGGTTCGAATCCCTTCGTGGTTGTGCTATTTTGGTATTGGTTGGCATACCGTAACCATACGCGAGTGGCCGCTGACTCTGTCTTCTGTCTTCTAAAGTCGATCCGAGATGACCGCCGTCTCCAGAAGGACTTACTCATGTATCCATGTTATGAACAATGTTATAGCAGGCCTTTGTGTTTGTGCAGTCAAGTTTGTCTCACAGGACAGTCTTCTTCAGCTAGCTCATGACAGACGATTGCAACTTTCAGCGCTGAGAGGTTGTCCAAAAGTGTGGCTTATGTGCCTCGTTGGCGCAGTCGGCAGCGCGTCAGTCTCATAATCTGAAGGTCGTGAGTTCGAGCCTCACACGGGGCAGTCTCTGTCGTTTTGTAATGCTTCCTTTTTATATTATTGTTGTCTGCGTGAGGCTCAGGGTTTGGTAATGTCCTCATTTTAAACTGGAATGGCTCGTTTGGTTCCAACCATGCTGCCTGCGACCTGAAAGACAGCTTCACGTGGACCACGTGGCCTAATGGATAAGGCGTCCGACTTCGGATCGGAAGATTGAGGGTTCGAATCCCTTCGTGGTTGTGCTATTTTGGTATTGGTTGGCATACCGTAACCATACGCGAGTGGCCGCTGACTCTGTCTTCTGTCTTCTAAAGTCGATCCGAGATGACCGCCGTCTCCAGAAGGACTTACTCATGTATCCATGTTATGAACAATGTTATAGCAGGCCTTTGTGTTTGTGCAGTCAAGTTTGTCTCACAGGACAGTCTTCTTCAGCTAGCTCATGACAGACGATTGCAACTTTCAGCGCTGAGAGGTTGTCCAAAAGTGTGGCTTATGTGCCTCGTTGGCGCAGTCGGCAGCGCGTCAGTCTCATAATCTGAAGGTCGTGAGTTCGAGCCTCACACGGGGCAGTCTCTGTCGTTTTGTAATGCTTCCTTTTTATATTATTGTTGTCTGCGTGAGGCTCAGGGTTTGGTAATGTCCTCATTTTAAACTGGAATGGCTCGTTTGGTTCCAACCATGCTGCCTGCGACCTGAAAGACAGCTTCACGTGGACCACGTGGCCTAATGGATAAGGCGTCCGACTTCGGATCGGAAGATTGAGGGTTCGAATCCCTTCGTGGTTGTGCTATTTTGGTATTGGTTGGCATACCGTAACCATACGCGAGTGGCCGCTGACTCTGTCTTCTGTCTTCTAAAGTCGATCCGAGATGACCGCCGTCTCCAGAAGGACTTACTCATGTATCCATGTTATGAACAATGTTATAGCAGGCCTTTGTGTTTGTGCAGTCAAGTTTGTCTCACAGGACAGTCTTCTTCAGCTAGCTCATGACAGACGATTGCAACTTTCAGCGCTGAGAGGTTGTCCAAAAGTGTGGCTTATGTGCCTCGTTGGCGCAGTCGGCAGCGCGTCAGTCTCATAATCTGAAGGTCGTGAGTTCGAGCCTCACACGGGGCAGTCTCTGTCGTTTTGTAATGCTTCCTTTTTATATTATTGTTGTCTGCGTGAGGCTCAGGGTTTGGTAATGTCCTCATTTTAAACTGGAATGGCTCGTTTGGTTCCAACCATGCTGCCTGCGACCTGAAAGACAGCTTCACGTGGACCACGTGGCCTAATGGATAAGGCGTCCGACTTCGGATCGGAAGATTGAGGGTTCGAATCCCTTCGTGGTTGTGCTATTTTGGTATTGGTTGGCATACCGTAACCATACGCGAGTGGCCGCTGACTCTGTCTTCTGTCTTCTAAAGTCGATCCGAGATGACCGCCGTCTCCAGAAGGACTTACTCATGTATCCATGTTATGAACAATGTTATAGCAGGCCTTTGTGTTTGTGCAGTCAAGTTTGTCTCACAGGACAGTCTTCTTCAGCTAGCTCATGACAGACGATTGCAACTTTCAGCGCTGAGAGGTTGTCCAAAAGTGTGGCTTATGTGCCTCGTTGGCGCAGTCGGCAGCGCGTCAGTCTCATAATCTGAAGGTCGTGAGTTCGAGCCTCACACGGGGCAGTCTCTGTCGTTTTGTAATGCTTCCTTTTTATATTATTGTTGTCTGCGTGAGGCTCAGGGTTTGGTAATGTCCTCATTTTAAACTGGAATGGCTCGTTTGGTTCCAACCATGCTGCCTGCGACCTGAAAGACAGCTTCACGTGGACCACGTGGCCTAATGGATAAGGCGTCCGACTTCGGATCGGAAGATTGAGGGTTCGAATCCCTTCGTGGTTGTGCTATTTTGGTATTGGTTGGCATACCGTAACCATACGCGAGTGGCCGCTGACTCTGTCTTCTGTCTTCTAAAGTCGATCCGAGATGACCGCCGTCTCCAGAAGGACTTACTCATGTATCCATGTTATGAACAATGTTATAGCAGGCCTTTGTGTTTGTGCAGTCAAGTTTGTCTCACAGGACAGTCTTCTTCAGCTAGCTCATGACAGACGATTGCAACTTTCAGCGCTGAGAGGTTGTCCAAAAGTGTGGCTTATGTGCCTCGTTGGCGCAGTCGGCAGCGCGTCAGTCTCATAATCTGAAGGTCGTGAGTTCGAGCCTCACACGGGGCAGTCTCTGTCGTTTTGTAATGCTTCCTTTTTATATTATTGTTGTCTGCGTGAGGCTCAGGGTTTGGTAATGTCCTCATTTTAAACTGGAATGGCTCGTTTGGTTCCAACCATGCTGCCTGCGACCTGAAAGACAGCTTCACGTGGACCACGTGGCCTAATGGATAAGGCGTCCGACTTCGGATCGGAAGATTGAGGGTTCGAATCCCTTCGTGGTTGTGCTATTTTGGTATTGGTTGGCATACCGTAACCATACGCGAGTGGCCGCTGACTCTGTCTTCTGTCTTCTAAAGTCGATCCGAGATGACCGCCGTCTCCAGAAGGACTTACTCATGTATCCATGTTATGAACAATGTTATAGCAGGCCTTTGTGTTTGTGCAGTCAAGTTTGTCTCACAGGACAGTCTTCTTCAGCTAGCTCATGACAGACGATTGCAACTTTCAGCGCTGAGAGGTTGTCCAAAAGTGTGGCTTATGTGCCTCGTTGGCGCAGTCGGCAGCGCGTCAGTCTCATAATCTGAAGGTCGTGAGTTCGAGCCTCACACGGGGCAGTCTCTGTCGTTTTGTAATGCTTCCTTTTTATATTATTGTTGTCTGCGTGAGGCTCAGGGTTTGGTAATGTCCTCATTTTAAACTGGAATGGCTCGTTTGGTTCCAACCATGCTGCCTGCGACCTGAAAGACAGCTTCACGTGGACCACGTGGCCTAATGGATAAGGCGTCCGACTTCGGATCGGAAGATTGAGGGTTCGAATCCCTTCGTGGTTGTGCTATTTTGGTATTGGTTGGCATACCGTAACCATACGCGAGTGGCCGCTGACTCTGTCTTCTGTCTTCTAAAGTCGATCCGAGATGACCGCCGTCTCCAGAAGGACTTACTCATGTATCCATGTTATGAACAATGTTATATCAGGCCTTTGTGTTTGTGCAGTCAAGTTTGTCTCACAGGACAGTCTTCTTCAGCTAGCTCATGACAGACGATTGCAACTTTCAGCGCTGAGAGGTTGTCCAAAAGTGTGGCTTATGTGCCTCGTTGGCGCAGTCGGCAGCGCGTCAGTCTCATAATCTGAAGGTCGTGAGTTCGAGCCTCACACGGGGCAGTCTCTGTCGTTTTGTAATGCTTCCTTTTTATATTATTGTTGTCTGCGTGAGGCTCAGGGTTTGGTAATGTCCTCATTTTAAACTGGAATGGCTCGTTTGGTTCCAACCATGCTGCCTGCGACCTGAAAGACAGCTTCACGTGGACCACGTGGCCTAATGGATAAGGCGTCCGACTTCGGATCGGAAGATTGAGGGTTCGAATCCCTTCGTGGTTGTGCTATTTTGGTATTGGTTGGCATACCGTAACCATACGCGAGTGGCCGCTGACTCTGTCTTCTGTCTTCTAAAGTCGATCCGAGATGACCGCCGTCTCCAGAAGGACTTACTCATGTATCCATGTTATGAACAATGTTATAGCAGGCCTTTGTGTTTGTGCAGTCAAGTTTGTCTCACAGGACAGTCTTCTTCAGCTAGCTCATGACAGACGATTGCAACTTTCAGCGCTGAGAGGTTGTCCAAAAGTGTGGCTTATGTGCCTCGTTGGCGCAGTCGGCAGCGCGTCAGTCTCATAATCTGAAGGTCGTGAGTTCGAGCCTCACACGGGGCAGTCTCTGTCGTTTTGTAATGCTTCCTTTTTATATTATTGTTGTCTGCGTGAGGCTCAGGGTTTGGTAATGTCCTCATTTTAAACTGGAATGGCTCGTTTGGTTCCAACCATGCTGCCTGCGACCTGAAAGACAGCTTCACGTGGACCACGTGGCCTAATGGATAAGGCGTCCGACTTCGGATCGGAAGATTGAGGGTTCGAATCCCTTCGTGGTTGTGCTATTTTGGTATTGGTTGGCATACCGTAACCATACGCGAGTGGCCGCTGACTCTGTCTTCTGTCTTCTAAAGTCGATCCGAGATGACCGCCGTCTCCAGAAGGACTTACTCATGTATCCATGTTATGAACAATGTTATAGCAGGCCTTTGTGTTTGTGCAGTCACGTTTGTCTCACAGGACAGTCTTCTTCAGCTAGCTCATGACAGACGATTGCAACTTTCAGCGCTGAGAGGTTGTCCAAAAGTGTGGCTTATGTGCCTCGTTGGCGCAGTCGGCAGCGCGTCAGTCTCATAATCTGAAGGTCGTGAGTTCGAGCCTCACACGGGGCAGTCTCTGTCGTTTTGTAATGCTTCCTTTTTATATTATTGTTGTCTGCGTGAGGCTCAGGGTTTGGTAATGTCCTCATTTTAAACTGGAATGGCTCGTTTGGTTCCAACCATGCTGCCTGCGACCTGAAAGACAGCTTCACGTGGACCACGTGGCCTAATGGATAAGGCGTCCGACTTCGGATCGGAAGATTGAGGGTTCGAATCCCTTCGTGGTTGTGCTATTTTGGTATTGGTTGGCATACCGTAACCATACGCGAGTGGCCGCTGACTCTGTCTTCTGTCTTCTAAAGTCGATCCGAGATGACCGCCGTCTCCAGAAGGACTTACTCATGTATCCATGTTATGAACAATGTTATAGCAGGCCTTTGTGTTTGTGCAGTCAAGTTTGTCTCACAGGACAGTCTTCTTCAGCTAGCTCATGACAGACGATTGCAACTTTCAGCGCTGAGAGGTTGTCCAAAAGTGTGGCTTATGTGCCTCGTTGGCGCAGTCGGCAGCGCGTCAGTCTCATAATCTGAAGGTCGTGAGTTCGAGCCTCACACGGGGCAGTCTCTGTCGTTTTGTAATGCTTCCTTTTTATATTATTGTTGTCTGCGTGAGGCTCAGGGTTTGGTAATGTCCTCATTTTAAACTGGAATGGCTCGTTTGGTTCCAACCATGCTGCCTGCGACCTGAAAGACAGCTTCACGTGGACCACGTGGCCTAATGGATAAGGCGTCCGACTTCGGATCGGAAGATTGAGGGTTCGAATCCCTTCGTGGTTGTGCTATTTTGGTATTGGTTGGCATACCGTAACCATACGCGAGTGGCCGCTGACTCTGTCTTCTGTCTTCTAAAGTCGATCCGAGATGACCGCCGTCTCCAGAAGGACTTACTCATGTATCCATGTTATGAACAATGTTATAGCAGGCCTTTGTGTTTGTGCAGTCAAGTTTGTCTCACAGGACAGTCTTCTTCAGCTAGCTCATGACAGACGATTGCAACTTTCAGCGCTGAGAGGTTGTCCAAAAGTGTGGCTTATGTGCCTCGTTGGCGCAGTCGGCAGCGCGTCAGTCTCATAATCTGAAGGTCGTGAGTTCGAGCCTCACACGGGGCAGTCTCTGTCGTTTTGTAATGCTTCCTTTTTATATTATTGTTGTCTGCGTGAGGCTCAGGGTTTGGTAATGTCCTCATTTTAAACTGGAATGGCTCGTTTGGTTCCAACCATGCTGCCTGCGACCTGAAAGACAGCTTCACGTGGACCACGTGGCCTAATGGATAAGGCGTCCGACTTCGGATCGGAAGATTGAGGGTTCGAATCCCTTCGTGGTTGTGCTATTTTGGTATTGGTTGGCATACCGTAACCATACGCGAGTGGCCGCTGACTCTGTCTTCTGTCTTCTAAAGTCGATCCGAGATGACCGCCGTCTCCAGAAGGACTTACTCATGTATCCATGTTATGAACAATGTTATAGCAGGCCTTTGTGTTTGTGCAGTCAAGTTTGTCTCACAGGACAGTCTTCTTCAGCTAGCTCATGACAGACGATTGCAACTTTCAGCGCTGAGAGGTTGTCCAAAAGTGTGGCTTATGTGCCTCGTTGGCGCAGTCGGCAGCGCGTCAGTCTCATAATCTGAAGGTCGTGAGTTCGAGCCTCACACGGGGCAGTCTCTGTCGTTTTGTAATGCTTCCTTTTTATATTATTGTTGTCTGCGTGAGGCTCAGGGTTTGGTAATGTCCTCATTTTAAACTGGAATGGCTCGTTTGGTTCCAACCATGCTGCCTGCGACCTGAAAGACAGCTTCACGTGGACCACGTGGCCTAATGGATAAGGCGTCCGACTTCGGATCGGAAGATTGAGGGTTCGAATCCCTTCGTGGTTGTGCTATTTTGGTATTGGTTGGCATACCGTAACCATACGCGAGTGGCCGCTGACTCTGTCTTCTGTCTTCTAAAGTCGATCCGAGATGACCGCCGTCTCCAGAAGGACTTACTCATGTATCCATGTTATGAACAATGTTATAGCAGGCCTTTGTGTTTGTGCAGTCAAGTTTGTCTCACAGGACAGTCTTCTTCAGCTAGCTCATGACAGACGATTGCAACTTTCAGCGCTGAGAGGTTGTCCAAAAGTGTGGCTTATGTGCCTCGTTGGCGCAGTCGGCAGCGCGTCAGTCTCATAATCTGAAGGTCGTGAGTTCGAGCCTCACACGGGGCAGTCTCTGTCGTTTTGTAATGCTTCCTTTTTATATTATTGTTGTCTGCGTGAGGCTCAGGGTTTGGTAATGTCCTCATTTTAAACTGGAATGGCTCGTTTGGTTCCAACCATGCTGCCTGCGACCTGAAAGACAGCTTCACGTGGACCACGTGGCCTAATGGATAAGGCGTCCGACTTCGGATCGGAAGATTGAGGGTTCGAATCCCTTCGTGGTTGTGCTATTTTGGTATTGGTTGGCATACCGTAACCATACGCGAGTGGCCGCTGACTCTGTCTTCTGTCTTCTAAAGTCGATCCGAGATGACCGCCGTCTCCAGAAGGACTTACTCATGTATCCATGTTATGAACAATGTTATAGCAGGCCTTTGTGTTTGTGCAGTCAAGTTTGTCTCACAGGACAGTCTTCTTCAGCTAGCTCATGACAGACGATTGCAACTTTCAGCGCTGAGAGGTTGTCCAAAAGTGTGGCTTATGTGCCTCGTTGGCGCAGTCGGCAGCGCGTCAGTCTCATAATCTGAAGGTCGTGAGTTCGAGCCTCACACGGGGCAGTCTCTGTCGTTTTGTAATGCTTCCTTTTTATATTATTGTTGTCTGCGTGAGGCTCAGGGTTTGGTAATGTCCTCATTTTAAACTGGAATGGCTCGTTTGGTTCCAACCATGCTGCCTGCGACCTGAAAGACAGCTTCACGTGGACCACGTGGCCTAATGGATAAGGCGTCCGACTTCGGATCGGAAGATTGAGGGTTCGAATCCCTTCGTGGTTGTGCTATTTTGGTATTGGTTGGCATACCGTAACCATACGCGAGTGGCCGCTGACTCTGTCTTCTGTCTTCTAAAGTCGATCCGAGATGACCGCCGTCTCCAGAAGGACTTACTCATGTATCCATGTTATGAACAATGTTATAGCAGGCCTTTGTGTTTGTGCAGTCACGTTTGTCTCACAGGACAGTCTTCTTCAGCTAGCTCATGACAGACGATTGCAACTTTCAGCGCTGAGAGGTTGTCCAAAAGTGTGGCTTATGTGCCTCGTTGGCGCAGTCGGCAGCGCGTCAGTCTCATAATCTGAAGGTCGTGAGTTCGAGCCTCACACGGGGCAGTCTCTGTCGTTTTGTAATGCTTCCTTTTTATATTATTGTTGTCTGCGTGAGGCTCAGGGTTTGGTAATGTCCTCATTTTAAACTGGAATGGCTCGTTTGGTTCCAACCATGCTGCCTGCGACCTGAAAGACAGCTTCACGTGGACCACGTGGCCTAATGGATAAGGCGTCCGACTTCGGATCGGAAGATTGAGGGTTCGAATCCCTTCGTGGTTGTGCTATTTTGGTATTGGTTGGCATACCGTAACCATACGCGAGTGGCCGCTGACTCTGTCTTCTGTCTTCTAAAGTCGATCCGAGATGACCGCCGTCTCCAGAAGGACTTACTCATGTATCCATGTTATGAACAATGTTATAGCAGGCCTTTGTGTTTGTGCAGTCAAGTTTGTCTCACAGGACAGTCTTCTTCAGCTAGCTCATGACAGACGATTGCAACTTTCAGCGCTGAGAGGTTGTCCAAAAGTGTGGCTTATGTGCCTCGTTGGCGCAGTCGGCAGCGCGTCAGTCTCATAATCTGAAGGTCGTGAGTTCGAGCCTCACACGGGGCAGTCTCTGTCGTTTTGTAATGCTTCCTTTTTATATTATTGTTGTCTGCGTGAGGCTCAGGGTTTGGTAATGTCCTCATTTTAAACTGGAATGGCTCGTTTGGTTCCAACCATGCTGCCTGCGACCTGAAAGACAGCTTCACGTGGACCACGTGGCCTAATGGATAAGGCGTCCGACTTCGGATCGGAAGATTGAGGGTTCGAATCCCTTCGTGGTTGTGCTATTTTGGTATTGGTTGGCATACCGTAACCATACGCGAGTGGCCGCTGACTCTGTCTTCTGTCTTCTAAAGTCGATCCGAGATGACCGCCGTCTCCAGAAGGACTTACTCATGTATCCATGTTATGAACAATGTTATAGCAGGCCTTTGTGTTTGTGCAGTCAAGTTTGTCTCACAGGACAGTCTTCTTCAGCTAGCTCATGACAGACGATTGCAACTTTCAGCGCTGAGAGGTTGTCCAAAAGTGTGGCTTATGTGCCTCGTTGGCGCAGTCGGCAGCGCGTCAGTCTCATAATCTGAAGGTCGTGAGTTCGAGCCTCACACGGGGCAGTCTCTGTCGTTTTGTAATGCTTCCTTTTTATATTATTGTTGTCTGCGTGAGGCTCAGGGTTTGGTAATGTCCTCATTTTAAACTGGAATGGCTCGTTTGGTTCCAACCATGCTGCCTGCGACCTGAAAGACAGCTTCACGTGGACCACGTGGCCTAATGGATAAGGCGTCCGACTTCGGATCGGAAGATTGAGGGTTCGAATCCCTTCGTGGTTGTGCTATTTTGGTATTGGTTGGCATACCGTAACCATACGCGAGTGGCCGCTGACTCTGTCTTCTGTCTTCTAAAGTCGATCCGAGATGACCGCCGTCTCCAGAAGGACTTACTCATGTATCCATGTTATGAACAATGTTATAGCAGGCCTTTGTGTTTGTGCAGTCAAGTTTGTCTCACAGGACAGTCTTCTTCAGCTAGCTCATGACAGACGATTGCAACTTTCAGCGCTGAGAGGTTGTCCAAAAGTGTGGCTTATGTGCCTCGTTGGCGCAGTCGGCAGCGCGTCAGTCTCATAATCTGAAGGTCGTGAGTTCGAGCCTCACACGGGGCAGTCTCTGTCGTTTTGTAATGCTTCCTTTTTATATTATTGTTGTCTGCGTGAGGCTCAGGGTTTGGTAATGTCCTCATTTTAAACTGGAATGGCTCGTTTGGTTCCAACCATGCTGCCTGCGACCTGAAAGACAGCTTCACGTGGACCACGTGGCCTAATGGATAAGGCGTCCGACTTCGGATCGGAAGATTGAGGGTTCGAATCCCTTCGTGGTTGTGCTATTTTGGTATTGGTTGGCATACCGTAACCATACGCGAGTGGCCGCTGACTCTGTCTTCTGTCTTCTAAAGTCGATCCGAGATGACCGCCGTCTCCAGAAGGACTTACTCATGTATCCATGTTATGAACAATGTTATAGCAGGCCTTTGTGTTTGTGCAGTCAAGTTTGTCTCACAGGACAGTCTTCTTCAGCTAGCTCATGACAGACGATTGCAACTTTCAGCGCTGAGAGGTTGTCCAAAAGTGTGGCTTATGTGCCTCGTTGGCGCAGTCGGCAGCGCGTCAGTCTCATAATCTGAAGGTCGTGAGTTCGAGCCTCACACGGGGCAGTCTCTGTCGTTTTGTAATGCTTCCTTTTTATATTATTGTTGTCTGCGTGAGGCTCAGGGTTTGGTAATGTCCTCATTTTAAACTGGAATGGCTCGTTTGGTTCCAACCATGCTGCCTGCGACCTGAAAGACAGCTTCACGTGGACCACGTGGCCTAATGGATAAGGCGTCCGACTTCGGATCGGAAGATTGAGGGTTCGAATCCCTTCGTGGTTGTGCTATTTTGGTATTGGTTGGCATACCGTAACCATACGCGAGTGGCCGCTGACTCTGTCTTCTGTCTTCTAAAGTCGATCCGAGATGACCGCCGTCTCCAGAAGGACTTACTCATGTATCCATGTTATGAACAATGTTATAGCAGGCCTTTGTGTTTGTGCAGTCACGTTTGTCTCACAGGACAGTCTTCTTCAGCTAGCTCATGACAGACGATTGCAACTTTCAGCGCTGAGAGGTTGTCCAAAAGTGTGGCTTATGTGCCTCGTTGGCGCAGTCGGCAGCGCGTCAGTCTCATAATCTGAAGGTCGTGAGTTCGAGCCTCACACGGGGCAGTCTCTGTCGTTTTGTAATGCTTCCTTTTTATATTATTGTTGTCTGCGTGAGGCTCAGGGTTTGGTAATGTCCTCATTTTAAACTGGAATGGCTCGTTTGGTTCCAACCATGCTGCCTGCGACCTGAAAGACAGCTTCACGTGGACCACGTGGCCTAATGGATAAGGCGTCCGACTTCGGATCGGAAGATTGAGGGTTCGAATCCCTTCGTGGTTGTGCTATTTTGGTATTGGTTGGCATACCGTAACCATACGCGAGTGGCCGCTGACTCTGTCTTCTGTCTTCTAAAGTCGATCCGAGATGACCGCCGTCTCCAGAAGGACTTACTCATGTATCCATGTTATGAACAATGTTATAGCAGGCCTTTGTGTTTGTGCAGTCAAGTTTGTCTCACAGGACAGTCTTCTTCAGCTAGCTCATGACAGACGATTGCAACTTTCAGCGCTGAGAGGTTGTCCAAAAGTGTGGCTTATGTGCCTCGTTGGCGCAGTCGGCAGCGCGTCAGTCTCATAATCTGAAGGTCGTGAGTTCGAGCCTCACACGGGGCAGTCTCTGTCGTTTTGTAATGCTTCCTTTTTATATTATTGTTGTCTGCGTGAGGCTCAGGGTTTGGTAATGTCCTCATTTTAAACTGGAATGGCTCGTTTGGTTCCAACCATGCTGCCTGCGACCTGAAAGACAGCTTCACGTGGACCACGTGGCCTAATGGATAAGGCGTCCGACTTCGGATCGGAAGATTGAGGGTTCGAATCCCTTCGTGGTTGTGCTATTTTGGTATTGGTTGGCATACCGTAACCATACGCGAGTGGCCGCTGACTCTGTCTTCTGTCTTCTAAAGTCGATCCGAGATGACCGCCGTCTCCAGAAGGACTTACTCATGTATCCATGTTATGAACAATGTTATAGCAGGCCTTTGTGTTTGTGCAGTCAAGTTTGTCTCACAGGACAGTCTTCTTCAGCTAGCTCATGACAGACGATTGCAACTTTCAGCGCTGAGAGGTTGTCCAAAAGTGTGGCTTATGTGCCTCGTTGGCGCAGTCGGCAGCGCGTCAGTCTCATAATCTGAAGGTCGTGAGTTCGAGCCTCACACGGGGCAGTCTCTGTCGTTTTGTAATGCTTCCTTTTTATATTATTGTTGTCTGCGTGAGGCTCAGGGTTTGGTAATGTCCTCATTTTAAACTGGAATGGCTCGTTTGGTTCCAACCATGCTGCCTGCGACCTGAAAGACAGCTTCACGTGGACCACGTGGCCTAATGGATAAGGCGTCCGACTTCGGATCGGAAGATTGAGGGTTCGAATCCCTTCGTGGTTGTGCTATTTTGGTATTGGTTGGCATACCGTAACCATACGCGAGTGGCCGCTGACTCTGTCTTCTGTCTTCTAAAGTCGATCCGAGATGACCGCCGTCTCCAGAAGGACTTACTCATGTATCCATGTTATGAACAATGTTATAGCAGGCCTTTGTGTTTGTGCAGTCAAGTTTGTCTCACAGGACAGTCTTCTTCAGCTAGCTCATGACAGACGATTGCAACTTTCAGCGCTGAGAGGTTGTCCAAAAGTGTGGCTTATGTGCCTCGTTGGCGCAGTCGGCAGCGCGTCAGTCTCATAATCTGAAGGTCGTGAGTTCGAGCCTCACACGGGGCAGTCTCTGTCGTTTTGTAATGCTTCCTTTTTATATTATTGTTGTCTGCGTGAGGCTCAGGGTTTGGTAATGTCCTCATTTTAAACTGGAATGGCTCGTTTGGTTCCAACCATGCTGCCTGCGACCTGAAAGACAGCTTCACGTGGACCACGTGGCCTAATGGATAAGGCGTCCGACTTCGGATCGGAAGATTGAGGGTTCGAATCCCTTCGTGGTTGTGCTATTTTGGTATTGGTTGGCATACCGTAACCATACGCGAGTGGCCGCTGACTCTGTCTTCTGTCTTCTAAAGTCGATCCGAGATGACCGCCGTCTCCAGAAGGACTTACTCATGTATCCATGTTATGAACAATGTTATAGCAGGCCTTTGTGTTTGTGCAGTCAAGTTTGTCTCACAGGACAGTCTTCTTCAGCTAGCTCATGACAGACGATTGCAACTTTCAGCGCTGAGAGGTTGTCCAAAAGTGTGGCTTATGTGCCTCGTTGGCGCAGTCGGCAGCGCGTCAGTCTCATAATCTGAAGGTCGTGAGTTCGAGCCTCACACGGGGCAGTCTCTGTCGTTTTGTAATGCTTCCTTTTTATATTATTGTTGTCTGCGTGAGGCTCAGGGTTTGGTAATGTCCTCATTTTAAACTGGAATGGCTCGTTTGGTTCCAACCATGCTGCCTGCGACCTGAAAGACAGCTTCACGTGGACCACGTGGCCTAATGGATAAGGCGTCCGACTTCGGATCGGAAGATTGAGGGTTCGAATCCCTTCGTGGTTGTGCTATTTTGGTATTGGTTGGCATACCGTAACCATACGCGAGTGGCCGCTGACTCTGTCTTCTGTCTTCTAAAGTCGATCCGAGATGACCGCCGTCTCCAGAAGGACTTACTCATGTATCCATGTTATGAACAATGTTATAGCAGGCCTTTGTGTTTGTGCAGTCAAGTTTGTCTCACAGGACAGTCTTCTTCAGCTAGCTCATGACAGACGATTGCAACTTTCAGCGCTGAGAGGTTGTCCAAAAGTGTGGCTTATGTGCCTCGTTGGCGCAGTCGGCAGCGCGTCAGTCTCATAATCTGAAGGTCGTGAGTTCGAGCCTCACACGGGGCAGTCTCTGTCGTTTTGTAATGCTTCCTTTTTATATTATTGTTGTCTGCGTGAGGCTCAGGGTTTGGTAATGTCCTCATTTTAAACTGGAATGGCTCGTTTGGTTCCAACCATGCTGCCTGCGACCTGAAAGACAGCTTCACGTGGACCACGTGGCCTAATGGATAAGGCGTCCGACTTCGGATCGGAAGATTGAGGGTTCGAATCCCTTCGTGGTTGTGCTATTTTGGTATTGGTTGGCATACCGTAACCATACGCGAGTGGCCGCTGACTCTGTCTTCTGTCTTCTAAAGTCGATCCGAGATGACCGCCGTCTCCAGAAGGACTTACTCATGTATCCATGTTATGAACAATGTTATAGCAGGCCTTTGTGTTTGTGCAGTCAAGTTTGTCTCACAGGACAGTCTTCTTCAGCTAGCTCATGACAGACGATTGCAACTTTCAGCGCTGAGAGGTTGTCCAAAAGTGTGGCTTATGTGCCTCGTTGGCGCAGTCGGCAGCGCGTCAGTCTCATAATCTGAAGGTCGTGAGTTCGAGCCTCACACGGGGCAGTCTCTGTCGTTTTGTAATGCTTCCTTTTTATATTATTGTTGTCTGCGTGAGGCTCAGGGTTTGGTAATGTCCTCATTTTAAACTGGAATGGCTCGTTTGGTTCCAACCATGCTGCCTGCGACCTGAAAGACAGCTTCACGTGGACCACGTGGCCTAATGGATAAGGCGTCCGACTTCGGATCGGAAGATTGAGGGTTCGAATCCCTTCGTGGTTGTGCTATTTTGGTATTGGTTGGCATACCGTAACCATACGCGAGTGGCCGCTGACTCTGTCTTCTGTCTTCTAAAGTCGATCCGAGATGACCGCCGTCTCCAGAAGGACTTACTCATGTATCCATGTTATGAACAATGTTATAGCAGGCCTTTGTGTTTGTGCAGTCAAGTTTGTCTCACAGGACAGTCTTCTTCAGCTAGCTCATGACAGACGATTGCAACTTTCAGCGCTGAGAGGTTGTCCAAAAGTGTGGCTTATGTGCCTCGTTGGCGCAGTCGGCAGCGCGTCAGTCTCATAATCTGAAGGTCGTGAGTTCGAGCCTCACACGGGGCAGTCTCTGTCGTTTTGTAATGCTTCCTTTTTATATTATTGTTGTCTGCGTGAGGCTCAGGGTTTGGTAATGTCCTCATTTTAAACTGGAATGGCTCGTTTGGTTCCAACCATGCTGCCTGCGACCTGAAAGACAGCTTCACGTGGACCACGTGGCCTAATGGATAAGGCGTCCGACTTCGGATCGGAAGATTGAGGGTTCGAATCCCTTCGTGGTTGTGCTATTTTGGTATTGGTTGGCATACCGTAACCATACGCGAGTGGCCGCTGACTCTGTCTTCTGTCTTCTAAAGTCGATCCGAGATGACCGCCGTCTCCAGAAGGACTTACTCATGTATCCATGTTATGAACAATGTTATAGCAGGCCTTTGTGTTTGTGCAGTCAAGTTTGTCTCACAGGACAGTCTTCTTCAGCTAGCTCATGACAGACGATTGCAACTTTCAGCGCTGAGAGGTTGTCCAAAAGTGTGGCTTATGTGCCTCGTTGGCGCAGTCGGCAGCGCGTCAGTCTCATAATCTGAAGGTCGTGAGTTCGAGCCTCACACGGGGCAGTCTCTGTCGTTTTGTAATGCTTCCTTTTTATATTATTGTTGTCTGCGTGAGGCTCAGGGTTTGGTAATGTCCTCATTTTAAACTGGAATGGCTCGTTTGGTTCCAACCATGCTGCCTGCGACCTGAAAGACAGCTTCACGTGGACCACGTGGCCTAATGGATAAGGCGTCCGACTTCGGATCGGAAGATTGAGGGTTCGAATCCCTTCGTGGTTGTGCTATTTTGGTATTGGTTGGCATACCGTAACCATACGCGAGTGGCCGCTGACTCTGTCTTCTGTCTTCTAAAGTCGATCCGAGATGACCGCCGTCTCCAGAAGGACTTACTCATGTATCCATGTTATGAACAATGTTATAGCAGGCCTTTGTGTTTGTGCAGTCAAGTTTGTCTCACAGGACAGTCTTCTTCAGCTAGCTCATGACAGACGATTGCAACTTTCAGCGCTGAGAGGTTGTCCAAAAGTGTGGCTTATGTGCCTCGTTGGCGCAGTCGGCAGCGCGTCAGTCTCATAATCTGAAGGTCGTGAGTTCGAGCCTCACACGGGGCAGTCTCTGTCGTTTTGTAATGCTTCCTTTTTATATTATTGTTGTCTGCGTGAGGCTCAGGGTTTGGTAATGTCCTCATTTTAAACTGGAATGGCTCGTTTGGTTCCAACCATGCTGCCTGCGACCTGAAAGACAGCTTCACGTGGACCACGTGGCCTAATGGATAAGGCGTCCGACTTCGGATCGGAAGATTGAGGGTTCGAATCCCTTCGTGGTTGTGCTATTTTGGTATTGGTTGGCATACCGTAACCATACGCGAGTGGCCGCTGACTCTGTCTTCTGTCTTCTAAAGTCGATCCGAGATGACCGCCGTCTCCAGAAGGACTTACTCATGTATCCATGTTATGAACAATGTTATAGCAGGCCTTTGTGTTTGTGCAGTCAAGTTTGTCTCACAGGACAGTCTTCTTCAGCTAGCTCATGACAGACGATTGCAACTTTCAGCGCTGAGAGGTTGTCCAAAAGTGTGGCTTATGTGCCTCGTTGGCGCAGTCGGCAGCGCGTCAGTCTCATAATCTGAAGGTCGTGAGTTCGAGCCTCACACGGGGCAGTCTCTGTCGTTTTGTAATGCTTCCTTTTTATATTATTGTTGTCTGCGTGAGGCTCAGGGTTTGGTAATGTCCTCATTTTAAACTGGAATGGCTCGTTTGGTTCCAACCATGCTGCCTGCGACCTGAAAGACAGCTTCACGTGGACCACGTGGCCTAATGGATAAGGCGTCCGACTTCGGATCGGAAGATTGAGGGTTCGAATCCCTTCGTGGTTGTGCTATTTTGGTATTGGTTGGCATACCGTAACCATACGCGAGTGGCCGCTGACTCTGTCTTCTGTCTTCTAAAGTCGATCCGAGATGACCGCCGTCTCCAGAAGGACTTACTCATGTATCCATGTTATGAACAATGTTATAGCAGGCCTTTGTGTTTGTGCAGTCAAGTTTGTCTCACAGGACAGTCTTCTTCAGCTAGCTCATGACAGACGATTGCAACTTTCAGCGCTGAGAGGTTGTCCAAAAGTGTGGCTTATGTGCCTCGTTGGCGCAGTCGGCAGCGCGTCAGTCTCATAATCTGAAGGTCGTGAGTTCGAGCCTCACACGGGGCAGTCTCTGTCGTTTTGTAATGCTTCCTTTTTATATTATTGTTGTCTGCGTGAGGCTCAGGGTTTGGTAATGTCCTCATTTTAAACTGGAATGGCTCGTTTGGTTCCAACCATGCTGCCTGCGACCTGAAAGACAGCTTCACGTGGACCACGTGGCCTAATGGATAAGGCGTCCGACTTCGGATCGGAAGATTGAGGGTTCGAATCCCTTCGTGGTTGTGCTATTTTGGTATTGGTTGGCATACCGTAACCATACGCGAGTGGCCGCTGACTCTGTCTTCTGTCTTCTAAAGTCGATCCGAGATGACCGCCGTCTCCAGAAGGACTTACTCATGTATCCATGTTATGAACAATGTTATAGCAGGCCTTTGTGTTTGTGCAGTCAAGTTTGTCTCACAGGACAGTCTTCTTCAGCTAGCTCATGACAGACGATTGCAACTTTCAGCGCTGAGAGGTTGTCCAAAAGTGTGGCTTATGTGCCTCGTTGGCGCAGTCGGCAGCGCGTCAGTCTCATAATCTGAAGGTCGTGAGTTCGAGCCTCACACGGGGCAGTCTCTGTCGTTTTGTAATGCTTCTTTTTATATTATTGTTGTCTGCGTGAGGCTCAGGGTTTGGTAATGTCCTCATTTTAAACTGGAATGGCTCGTTTGGTTCCAACCATGCTGCCTGCGACCTGAAAGACAGCTTCACGTGGACCACGTGGCCTAATGGATAAGGCGTCCGACTTCGGATCGGAAGATTGAGGGTTCGAATCCCTTCGTGGTTGTGCTATTTTGGTATTGGTTGGCATACCGTAACCATACGCGAGTGGCCGCTGACTCTGTCTTCTGTCTTCTAAAGTCGATCCGAGATGACCGCCGTCTCCAGAAGGACTTACTCATGTATCCATGTTATGAACAATGTTATAGCAGGCCTTTGTGTTTGTGCAGTCAAGTTTGTCTCACAGGACAGTCTTCTTCAGCTAGCTCATGACAGACGATTGCAACTTTCAGCGCTGAGAGGTTGTCCAAAAGTGTGGCTTATGTGCCTCGTTGGCGCAGTCGGCAGCGCGTCAGTCTCATAATCTGAAGGTCGTGAGTTCGAGCCTCACACGGGGCAGTCTCTGTCGTTTTGTAATGCTTCCTTTTTATATTATTGTTGTCTGCGTGAGGCTCAGGGTTTGGTAATGTCCTCATTTTAAACTGGAATGGCTCGTTTGGTTCCAACCATGCTGCCTGCGACCTGAAAGACAGCTTCACGTGGACCACGTGGCCTAATGGATAAGGCGTCCGACTTCGGATCGGAAGATTGAGGGTTCGAATCCCTTCGTGGTTGTGCTATTTTGGTATTGGTTGGCATACCGTAACCATACGCGAGTGGCCGCTGACTCTGTCTTCTGTCTTCTAAAGTCGATCCGAGATGACCGCCGTCTCCAGAAGGACTTACTCATGTATCCATGTTATGAACAATGTTATAGCAGGCCTTTGTGTTTGTGCAGTCAAGTTTGTCTCACAGGACAGTCTTCTTCAGCTAGCTCATGACAGACGATTGCAACTTTCAGCGCTGAGAGGTTGTCCAAAAGTGTGGCTTATGTGCCTCGTTGGCGCAGTCGGCAGCGCGTCAGTCTCATAATCTGAAGGTCGTGAGTTCGAGCCTCACACGGGGCAGTCTCTGTCGTTTTGTAATGCTTCCTTTTTATATTATTGTTGTCTGCGTGAGGCTCAGGGTTTGGTAATGTCCTCATTTTAAACTGGAATGGCTCGTTTGGTTCCAACCATGCTGCCTGCGACCTGAAAGACAGCTTCACGTGGACCACGTGGCCTAATGGATAAGGCGTCCGACTTCGGATCGGAAGATTGAGGGTTCGAATCCCTTCGTGGTTGTGCTATTTTGGTATTGGTTGGCATACCGTAACCATACGCGAGTGGCCGCTGACTCTGTCTTCTGTCTTCTAAAGTCGATCCGAGATGACCGCCGTCTCCAGAAGGACTTACTCATGTATCCATGTTATGAACAATGTTATAGCAGGCCTTTGTGTTTGTGCAGTCAAGTTTGTCTCACAGGACAGTCTTCTTCAGCTAGCTCATGACAGACGATTGCAACTTTCAGCGCTGAGAGGTTGTCCAAAAGTGTGGCTTATGTGCCTCGTTGGCGCAGTCGGCAGCGCGTCAGTCTCATAATCTGAAGGTCGTGAGTTCGAGCCTCACACGGGGCAGTCTCTGTCGTTTTGTAATGCTTCCTTTTTATATTATTGTTGTCTGCGTGAGGCTCAGGGTTTGGTAATGTCCTCATTTTAAACTGGAATGGCTCGTTTGGTTCCAACCATGCTGCCTGCGACCTGAAAGACAGCTTCACGTGGACCACGTGGCCTAATGGATAAGGCGTCCGACTTCGGATCGGAAGATTGAGGGTTCGAATCCCTTCGTGGTTGTGCTATTTTGGTATTGGTTGGCATACCGTAACCATACGCGAGTGGCCGCTGACTCTGTCTTCTGTCTTCTAAAGTCGATCCGAGATGACCGCCGTCTCCAGAAGGACTTACTCATGTATCCATGTTATGAACAATGTTATAGCAGGCCTTTGTGTTTGTGCAGTCAAGTTTGTCTCACAGGACAGTCTTCTTCAGCTAGCT